>JAWLRI010000607.1:374796-385906 GCA_034781795.1 Crypturellus tataupa
TGTGCCTTCATCCAGGTCATTGATGAATAAATTGAACAGGACTGGACCAAGGACTGACCCCTGGGGGACTCCGCTCACCACAGGCCTCCAACTGGACTCCACACCACTGATCACCACCCTCTGAACTCTGCCATGCAACCAATTGCCAATCCACCTCACTGTCCACTTATCCATCCCACACCTCCAGAGCTTGTCCAGGAGGAACAAACATCTTGCTGTAAACAGCAAGATGGTGAGCGTTGAGATGTTCAACTGATCAATGTCTATGTTCAGTGAAATCTTTTCCTCAGTCTAATAAGTAGTAATTTAGCCACTGACTTGAAAGAAGCCAAAATAGCTTGTGTTTGTTAAAACTGATGTAGTTTTAGATACTGAGATTTGAAGGGAAAAGTATTTCATCCTGTTTGATATACTTGTCTCTCATTACACATTTTAATTTTATTTATTCAGATTTTGGATATAAAGCTTTCTATAAGGAAGGTCTTAATATTCTCATCCCCTCATTGAAAAGTTACTCTGTAATAATAACGACACTTATTTCTCATAGGGATTATCAAACTAATCAGCAAAAAACAGATTATGTATTCCTGGTTATCCTGTCATTATTTTTTTGTGTAGAAATAAATTGAACCCTGTGCCTATCCTTTAAGCCTCTAGCACTTATTTTAAAAAGCACAATCCTAAATGTTAATGGAAAAATAAAAAAAAAAAATGACCACCCTAAATTCTTTTTCATCTCTCAAAGCATGGTGATAGCATGTGACTGACTAATGGGCATTGCAGTTAATTCTTCATTTTTGAAATCTCAGTTCTCTAAGATAGGTAGCGTTGGCTGTAGGCTGTTCAAGGTCACTGAGGCCTTTGAAATAGGATGTTAGAGTGACCAAAAGGACCAGGACCAGCTTGTGTACTTTGCTTTCATTGAAGGTAACAAGAACATACACTGATTTCATATGATTTTGGTTTTTTTTTTGTTTTGTTTTGTTTTGTTTTTGGTAGCTATACATGCTAATTGAAAGTGGTTATTTACCAGTGACCCTGAAGACACATATTTAAGCTTATTTTACATTGCAGTGTCCTCTGCTGTGAGAAGCTTTTCTCACTTCAGAGCCTTGGGAGGAGGTCGGAGATGACAAGGAGAGGTCTGTGGCTGTGTTTTATCACTGTTTTCTGCTGAAATGCTTACGTTGTATGAGCTTGTGACAAGGCTGTTGTTGTTTTCATTCAAAAATAGTCCTGATGGCTGCAGATTGGAAAAGGTTGACTTACTTGCAGTGGGAGTACCATCTGTACCCAAAACGAAGTCAAAGTATCGACATTTTCTTTTCAGTGCTGCAGCTATGAATATTGGAAAAATATGTTGCCTAGCACAATATTTTTATTCCCTTCAAGTGTTTTTACAAGGATTTTTTTCTGAGAGCTGAGAAGAGTATGGCACACTAACTAAGAAACAGAAATTTAACTTTTTAAAGCCCTTTGGTGGGAGTTCTCTGTTTTTACAGCAAAAATTGGCATTAAATGAAGATAGATTCTTGTAGAAACCAGGAAAGGAAGTATGGAAAGGTGACTCAGAAAAATCTTCACTGAAGAAAATAGTGCTCTAGTTAAAATATATTAGAGTATTTTCTGGCATTAGGATGATATATTTTTTTTCCTTCTGTTCACCAGATGTTGGATGGTTCTATATGTTAGATGGGAAGCTTTAAAAATCTGTTGTGTTGTTTAGATTTCTGGACTAGGGAACAAAACTCAAAGGAAGATATCTTCATTAAGCAGAAGTTAAGCATCTTGTGGTAATCTATTGTAGATTTTTCTGAAAATAGATGAGTTGATGGCAAATCCAGGTTTAAAACTCAGTTTTCATAGGGTGGTAATTGATATTCCAGTCTCATCTTTTTACCCTTTTAGAATTCAAGTTGTGCTGCATCAGACATGCAGGGGAAAAAGTTAATAAGGCTGTCATATTTTTCAACAGGATCTGTATTGTTCTCTTCTATTCAGGAGCCTGCACCAATTCAATATATTCATTTCAAAGAAACACGTAATTATATTCACATGCAGTCTGAGATATCTTTTCGAAGGGGCCCGTCAGCTACATAATAGCGATATCTAAAGCCCTATCATCCTGACCTCTTCCTCTTTCCAGTAGATAAGAATTTCTTAATTCTTTCTAAATATGATTTTGCAGACATAGGCCATCTCTACAGTTTTGATTTTATAAAATAAATGATTTCTTTACAAATAATTGCTGAAATATTGGTGTGTGCAACAGAAAGATCTATTCTTCACATCATATAGAGACAAAATCAGTATTGAAAAAACTAGAATGGAATTGAATCCTACGAATCCCAGCTGTTTGAACAGTGGCAATCCTAAATAACTGTCCATGAAGATACTTTCTTCAAATGAAGAGTCTGCTGAGTGACCAGGGTAGAGCTATAGTAGAATTCTGTGTCTGAGCCTAAGTTATGCTCTACAAAAGAATGAAAGGAGCAGATAGTTTACTATCTTGGGTACTCCCAAGACTGAAGAGGCCATTTTCATTGCAAAGGGTAATGCCTCACCTTTAGAGGATACTTCAAAATGTGTGCGTCCATGCTGACCTTGAGGGTTGGGCCATTTAGAACTATACTTTTTAAAAAGTCCTAAGCAAAAGAAGGCTTCCTAATATTTTTGGTAACAGTTTTTAAGATATATGGTAGAGACATTCCTTTTTTAAGTATGTGATCAAAACGAGGCTTGGAAAGTGATGCTATTACTTGTAGGCCAAACTTCCTAATGCAAGGCAGGCAGTATAATTAACCCAAAACAACATCTTCATGTTGTTTATGCATAAATGCCGATTCAAATGCTAAAATATAAATATTTATTAGCTATATTGAATTGTTAAAATTACTGACTTTTTATACACATAGTTCAGGAGGAGGGTTTCACAGACGGGCCAGAAAAATATATTTGTAGATTTATTACCCTGGAATTGCACCTTGAAAACAAGTGTAAAACTGACCACACTAAAATATCCATATATTTGTTTTCTTTATCATAAGAAAGCTAAAATACATTGGTGTTGAACAAACTCAGCTGCATCCACTGGTAGTTAGGGTGCTGTGCTGTGGCTCTGGTTCAGGGATACTGTATCCGTGGTCAGTAAATCCATGTGCTTGTCAGTGCTGGGGATAGTTCTTTCTTAGGTATGTGGCTCTTTCTAAAAAGAAAATGAAAGACATTTCTGACTTGCAAAAACATTAATTGTTCTGGGTAATCTGCTCTTAATGGAGAATTTTGAGACAACTCTGTCATTTCAGCTATACTTCTGTTTTGGATTTGCCAGAATTGCAGTAATATTGTTCAAGTCTGTATTGTATACCTATATGATATATACTTCTGCAGATGTGTGCCATTGTCTTAAATAAACATACCTTATTTTACAGAATCCCTTACCCCTTTCCTTTTAAAGGTGCCATAATTTACAAAGTTTGAGGGGGTTCTCTTATAGGCAGCGCTTAGCTTGCCCTTAAAATAATTGTGTACTACTTTTAAAATGTTTCTCATATTTCAAAGTTAATTAAAGTGTTGCTCATTATGGAGGTTTTTACTTGTTTGTGATGTGACAGTGGTTTGCTGTAGCAAAAAATGCTAGAAGTGGAGAGTGACTAGAACAAAATGATGACAATGCTTAGTACTCGTCCTACTTATTTTCTTCAGAGCTCTGTACAATGAACCCTCAGCATCGTTTGGAAGGTGGTATGTGCTCCTGTGAGCAAAGAGTTGTGCAAAGGGTTAGAGGAAATGGGCCGGCTAGTTCCTTGCATGTGTGTTTTGGTGCAGGGATGCTGTACGGTAGGTGAGGAGACTTCTGCAAAACAGTTGCTCTGGGCAAGGGCTCTGCGCTGTGCCTGGTGTGTCAAGCGTGTCCTGTTGCAGAAGAATAAACATCATCCTCATTTCCTGCATCCCACACCTGCAGAAAAAGCAGAGAAAAAGGTAGAGTGGCTGTAGGAGGGACTTTTTGTTTCATGCTATGTTAATTCTCTGCTTCATTCTCACAGTCTGCAAGTGGGTGGCTCTTCTGGATGGGTTAAAGAAGCCACTCTAGCAAAACTGTTATTCCTACCACAATCCCGTGGCCTACTTACATTTAAGAGGAGAATTTTATGCCATTGCAGACAGCTCCCTGCACAAAGCTCGTTTGTTTGGGATTTGTGTGGGAAGGTGTCAGTATTATC
Source organism: Crypturellus tataupa (assembly GCA_034781795.1). Classification (NCBI taxonomy): domain Eukaryota; kingdom Metazoa; phylum Chordata; class Aves; order Tinamiformes; family Tinamidae; genus Crypturellus; species Crypturellus tataupa. The sequence continues at coordinate 379,023 of JAWLRI010000607.1, forward strand.
CTCTCCTACATATGTTAGACTGCACAGAAATGGATGCACGTGGTTTGCTGTAATCCATGTAATTCTGTAGCACCTGATAGAGCATTGCTACATGTAAGGCTGCTTCACGCTACAGAAACCCACCTGGATGCCACCCTGTGCCCCATGCTCTGGGTGTCCCTGCTGGAGCAGGGGGGTTGAACTAGGTGATCTCTAGAGGCGCCTTCCAACCTCAGCCATCCTGGGATTCTGTGATGTAAGAAATAAAACTGTTTGAGAATGTAAAGGAAAATAATTGTGAAGTTTACGATTAAAGTTTTATATAACTAACTGCTTAATTTAGAACTTTCCATCTAAGTTATTTCATATATTTGAAAATAGAAGATTTATGCTGTTATACAGATGCCTTGCATCATACTTTTTAATATACTCAGGTTCAATGATTTCATAAATCAAGTTAGCTGGGTATATATAATGTGAATTGATAAAAGTGCAAGGGCAAATATGTTTTGTTATGTAAAATAATATTTTGTTAGTTTAAATTAATCAAAGTTTTATAAAAAATTCTTGGAAGTCAGTGCAAAAGTGAGTAAGAAGTCAGTAAGGGGCTTAGTGCTGTACTAGAAATCCTCAGAGCAAGTAATAAAAGTGAGACTTCTGCAAAGAACAGGATTTCTGCTATGTTTGGAGAAGCTTTCATTATTTAGTGCCTTTCCAAACGTGTTTTATTGTCACCCAGATATAGAATTCCAAAACCTCGTAAAATGTACCCAGAAGTGAAATCAATATTGTTAATTTCTGCAGCGAAAAAAATTGTCTTCGCTTTGGTCCCAAAGGCAATGTGACCGCAATACGGAAGTAATGGAGGAGTGACAATTATGCTGCATATTATAGATATAATATTCTGACTCCTGTGAAGTTGGTTTCTGTAACGTACAACAGAAGCTGGGACTTGTAAGCAAGAGCAATGGTCTAAAATCAATGGACAGTACCTTTTTAAAAGGCTTTTTAAGCAAGAATTCTCAAATACTGTATCACATCTCAAAACCACCCCTGCATTTCCAAAATAATTTCCACTATAGTTTTCTATTCTAGGCACCAAATTTTAAAAAAGTATAGTATTAAATAAGGAAGCTTTTACACTAGAAGCAAGCAAATAAAATAAATGCACCTTTCTACAATCAACAGAAATTATATTATGCAACACATAAAGCCCAAGCCCCTTCAAATTTCAGGTCGAAGTTACCTAGGGTCTGAGAGATAAATGGAAACAAAAAACCAAACCGTTCATATTAGCCATATTACCTTGTTTTTTGGAGTTTTAAATTCAGTGGGGAAAGCACAGTTTTGATAACAGATCATTATGCAGCCCCCTGGCCCTGTTACACTTGTCAGACATCTGAAACACAACCAAAGCATCAAACAGCTGTAAAGATGTGGAATCTAAGGTGTAACAAAATATATCGTTTGTTCTGTGATAAAAGACTACAACAGATGCAAGTCATATACCATGTCCTCATATCAATCTCTTTATCCTCGTATTAGTCTGTAATTGTTATGCAGTTACTGGAAATGTGAATTATAAATCAGCTAGCACACAGGTTATAACAGGATATAGTTACTTGCTAACTGTGAAATTTTATATTTCTCTTCATCTCCCAAAATTTGATTATCAAATTCCTTTGTGGCATCTTTTGTAAAGCCTACACTGATGTGAAGTGTGCGACCAAAGTGTGTATGTCTGTCTCTCTGTATACAGTAAGATCTGTGCTGAATGGTTATTTTAGACACGAATTATCTGGAGGCTGGCTTTGGCATTCTTGGATATGAAAGGATTACAGGAGAGCCCATGAGAATTGCTCATTCAATCTTCCTCTTTGCAAAGAAGGGAAGAGAAAATAGAAATGTGTATTTTTTCTTTAATGAATGGTTCCTCTTTGTCCTGATGGATTATTAAATGGTCATTTAAACTTAGCTGCTTCAGAAACATTATCAATTAACCACATCTGTATGTACTGTATCACGCAGTACATAGGTGTAATTAAACTAAATTGCTACATGGTAGGATTCATTAAACAATGACAAGCTTCTGTTAGGGATATAGAAAGAGCTTAATTACAAGTTGGACATCCCTGAAAAGGGCTAAAAAAAATTATTTAAAAAAATCCTTTCAATTTTTTTAAACATTTAGTCTCTACATTTTTCACTGAAGATGTACAATACTGAATTTGAACCTCTGGCTTTGGTTCTGCCTTCGGCACCCTACAGGCTTGATTTTGTAATAGATTACACAGGAAAATCCTAAAGCACCCTGCGTAGTAATAAAAGTCATTAAAAAAAATCTCCTTTTAAAAACACAAATGAATCTAGCATTTGTGGATATGCCAGTCATATTACTATGGTCATACTCAACAGCTTTGCCACATACCTTAACAGAAATTAATGTTTAATATAGTGGTATAGTGCTAATATAACTGATAAAACTGCTGCACCAGCCATGGCAGACTGCAGTCTGCTCCCCTCAGCTGCATCACCGCTCGCTGAGCACTGTCACCTTCACTGAGCGGAGGAAGGAGCAGTGCGTCTGCAGCCAGAGTGTTCGTCCTCGGCACGTGGCGGGGAGGGATGTGGGCCGTGCTTCCCGCTGCACCGCGCTGCGAGGGCAGCAGCTGCTGCCTGCTGTGCACAAGGGGCCACGTGGAGCTCCTTGAATCGCGTCTTTGGCTTTCAGATGGGTTTAGCATGGAAACCGGGCCGCTCTGCAGCCAGGGGTCTATGATCCAGACACCCAGGAACAGCCAGGAGCTGGTGAGCAGGAGGGCAGGGAGCAGAGGTTGCTTTGCAAGGGATTACAGCATGCTCAGAGGGCACGTGCTAGCACCAGAGCTGCCTCTGCTGTAAGACCTCCTTCAAACTGCAACACCAGAAATCATGCCCAGAGGTGGGAGCCTAGATCTTATGGGTCCAAGACATGTTTTTACCTGTTATTGAGGGCAAAAAGAAGGTGTTTAGCGGTGGCCTTGCTCAGGGAGTAAGCAGAAGTGGTGTAGGATGGAGCTCAACATGATCTTATGCAGCAGCAACAGAATGAGTATGGACATCTCCTGAGACAAGATACTGAAATAGCTGGAGGAGGCTGCCAAACAGCAGAAACAGAGGAGGGTCTGGCATTTCTTTGGAGAAGAAGCTGAAAACGATGCTTTTCCTCTCCTTGAAAACCAGCTACTGCCATCAGCAGCGTACACTGATCTGTCAGCCAGGGAACATAAAGCTCCGTGGGTTAATGAGGAGCAGCCACAAGCCAAGTAAAGGCTGCGAAGTCCACGGGCAGAAACAAAAGGCGTTTGGAGACTTTTCCCAGCAGGTTTCCTGAAGGTGACCAAATAAGAGTCAATAGGATGCTGTTGGGTTGAACAAGGAATTCCCCCTGCAGTAGCCCCCGTTTCACACGGGGCTGGCGTGGGCAGCGTGCAGGGCACTGCAGCACAGCAGGGTAGTCAGGGCAGATGGTTTCCCATCCACCCACTTGAATGAAGGACTGGGCACTGCCTTATACCCTGGAGTTAAACACAAGCAGGAAATATACAGAAAATTGGTGAGGTTGTTTAAGCTTGGGTATTAAGAATGGCTTAGGTATGAAAGATAAAATTGGAAAGACAAGGATGCAAAATGAGATGTGTAAGATAAAAGGGGTAGCAAAATTAATTATTCTTATAACAAGAAATAAAAGTGAAGGAAATCTGCTAGAAGATCTCTTATAAGATGACTGCACTGCTTTTGTGGCTTTTTTTGCATTAGTTTTCATTAAAAGTTATGCTATAACTAGATGCTTAGCACAAATAACAAGTCTAGAACAAAGGAATAGGTTTGAAGAGTAATCATATCATTTAGATGTTTTTTAATTGGCTGTACCCAGTAACCTTCTCAGTATGATCTCTCTTTAAAGGACAAGTGTTTTAAGTTGGGAACACATTTCACTGTTAAAAACAGTCATTTCTGATGGAGGCCAAATGCTTTAGGAGGAAAGAAAGGAGGAATTAAAGACTAACTGGCTTGATTCTGCTTCCCAGAGAGAGAGAGAGAGAGAGAGAGAAAAAAAAAAAAAAAAAAACTGCAGTAAATAATGAAGCAAGCTAATTTTAGGTACCTGGAAGATAACAAAGCAGAGAGGTCAGCAGGGAGTGAATTTTTTGTTAAGATCAAGTCATTCCAAGCCTAATTTTTCTTGTTGTAGGGTGAGAGGTCTGGTTAAAGGAGAGGAGCAGACTTGATGTGTGTGGACCTTTTGATATGTGCCTTTCCTGACAGTCTCACAGTAAATGAGGGAAATGTGATGATCATGATTACTTGATTTTGAGTGCAGCTTGGTTATCTGTATCCAGAGATAGGTTATATCAGTGTGTCAGAAGATATCAAGGGAGGATGTTGAAGAAAAGCTTTCTTGGATCTGATGCTTTCAGTATTTTGTTAATAGGGGCAAGTGGAATAGAAATTATTCTTAATAAAAAAAAAAACAATTAGGACAACATAAAACTGGGAGAGACTACAAATATTTTGGAGAACAGCATTAGAAATAAAATAACTTTGGTAAAAATCAAAGATCTATCAGCAGTGTCAAGGACAAGATTGTATATGGGCTTGGACAGTCAACAGTAAAAACACAGGAATAGAAACACATCAGAAGGACCTAAAGGTTTTACAGGATCAAAAGACAAAAAAAAAAAGAAGTGTGATAGGTTGTAAGATAGGTAAATACACTTACAAATATGTCCTGTGAGGTTTGTCAGGCCTTGATTGGGACACATTGATGCAACTTGATATAGCTCAGAGGAGAGCAACAAAAAAGGACCATGTGTCTTGAAAATTTAGTCTGTAAAAAAAAAAAAAGAAATGGAGACTTCCAGTCTTAAGCAAGAAGTCTGTTGGTAGACACATCAGGAAGATACACAAAAGACCACTGCAGAAAGGGAGGTAATCTGGTTTCTTCATCTAAGGTATATATGAAACAAAGTAATGAGCTTCATCTGTGCTTGTGAAGGTCCAGGTGAGACACAGGGGAGTGTTTCCACCTGTCAGGGTAACACAGACCTGTAATAATTTGCTCGGGAAGACTACAGAGTATCAGAGTATCTAATATCAGAGGTTGTTAGGTTGTAAGAAATAGGGAAACAGCTGTTGTAGATCTAAGTGATCTTGCCCGTGAGCATAGGGAGACATAGATGATTTAGGTTAATTTCAGCCCTGCTTTTCTGCCATTCTGCTTAATAGCTACTATAAATAAAAATAAGAAAGACCAGAGTTTTAAGCAGCTCTCATGAATCCTCTTGTCATAAAATCTTTCAAGTTAGATAAGAATCTGAATTATTAAAGGACAAAACACAACAGCAACAACAAAATCTCATGCAGCTATTAGAAAGGAACTCTAAAAAGGAAGAGGAAAACATGAAAAAAAGTCCTCCTTCTGCAGTCACACTTAAAGGGTCATAGCAATTGTACAAACGAGAATTGATGTGTACCATGGGAATAAAGACCTAGGCGGAGGCAGCCTTTATTTTAAATGGTAAGTGTTTCACAAAGGGCCAATATATTGTTCCCATCTGACGTCCTCATGGTGGGCTTGTCCTCAGAGTTTATCAAATAGTAATCAAACTATCATCACACTCATTTTTTTCTAGAATATGTTTGTGGCAGATTATCTGAGAGACAGTATACACAAATAATGCAGTAGCCTACTGTGTTCCTGAAGCATAGCTGATTCCTCACAATTGGCCTACATGTATCTCACTGGGTAAAGCTATTGAAAATAAGTGTGATTGAAGAATATTCAAGGCCCTGTTCTTAACGGGTGTTTTTTTTTTTTTTTTCACATGTATTTTATTCCGTTAGCATTGTGTTTGACTCTAATACAGGAAAGCTAATATAGACTGTTCAGGGGCTCTAAATGTTTCTGCTTAGTTCCCATTTTATTTTTTCTTCTTGTTCCCTTTCACTGAGTAAAACAGCCATATGTTCCCGAAAGTCAGTAGCAGTGCTATTTATAGCACCTGCCTTGATATCCTGTTGAAAAAAAAAAAAAACAGACAACAAATATGTAGGAAAATATAATTTATTTTCTCTGCACTATTGGCCAATTTGTCTGATTGAACTGCCAAAGCTTGCAGAATTTTTTTTTTCCACATGGGCTTCTTGCATAAACCATACTATAAAATTTATGGTGACCTCTCTTCTGTACACATCTCATGAAACCAGACTAAGTCTTGTTACTCTACATATGTTCTGCTTACATAAGTTGAAATGTGTTATACAAAAGGGATTTTATTGATTTAACTAAATCTGTTTCTAAATCAAGATAGGAAAATGTAGAGTGTGGTCCATATGTATACAAGACATTGTTATTATCAAGTAATCTTCAATACCAGGAGCCATCACTCTACATGAGGAATAGAGTTCGAGGCCTATTTGGTTTGTCCTATTTGGACAGGTGTAGGAGGAGCGCAGAAAATGGGCACGGTCTTGGAAGGTCCCTTTGGCAGTGGGTTGTGGAGCAGGCAAAGTGCTGCGTGGATGGCGCATGGCTCTGGCTGCAGAGCAGGGCAGAGGGAGCTGCAGTAGATGGATGCGCTGGAGATCGTAACGAGGGTGATGGGATGCAGGCACATCTTACAGAAGGGAAGTCACAGGTTTTCCCTCTTGCAAGGCTCAGGGCGTGGGAAGCCCCCGTATATTAACTTTTGTGTTAATAAAGAGCACAATTTTTGTGTCAGTGACAATAATACGTTTTTTTTAAATTTACCTAGCCATATACATATGATCATGCTCTCTATCCTTTTGTATATCTGCCAGTCTGCTGTATAATTATTGACTCTGTTGGCCGGCTTCAACAAAACTCGGCAGAAGGTAGATCT
>JAWLRI010000607.1:386006-397835 GCA_034781795.1 Crypturellus tataupa
ATCTCGGCAGAAGGTAGATCTCGAAGAAATTAAATGCAATCAGTAGGCTTGTTAAAAATACGACTTGGCAACTTTCAGCCCTAAACATATGCTTTAGTTTTGGCATAGGGAAAAGTCAGAGGGAGTGAGGCATCCACAGTGGCTGGGTACAGCAGAAGGAGGAAGGGGAGCTGCGGGTGCCGGGATGTGGGGACACGCAGTTTGCTGGGGGTTTGAAAGACTGCATGTCTATGCATTCAGTTTTGTGGGAGAAGAGGTCAGGCAACGCTGAAAACAATGTGTCGCTCTCTTAGAGACATTTACAAGGCCGTCTGAGTTGCGCCTGTTTTCTGCGAATGGTTTACTGGATGGAGAAAGAAGATCTTCCAGCCTGGACTCTCTGGTGTATAATAAAACAGAGGTCGTTGGGCAGTCTCAGTATAACTCTGCTAAGAAGTCAGTCTGTCGTGAGGCACAAGCATGGTTGCAGGCCCCATCAGTTAGGATTCTTGCTTGTCTGTGAGGAGCCTGAGAACCACGTTTGCTTCTCAACCTAAAGAGTTGAACAGTTTTTGCTAGATTTCTCACCTGCAGAATAAGAGAAATAAGAAATTTTGAATGTTTACAGCCTCACAACATAAAATGTTCTAAGAGTATAAATATGTGGAAAAAAGGACCTGATGAAAGACTTCATGCAAATCTATCAGGAATTTGGCTCTGCATAAATTTGGCCTATGGTATGTCACACGAATGAATCAAAGCTGGTTGATCATGAAATATCTGTTCCTTCTCACTCCTACAGAGATAGCTAAACTGATTTTTAGCAAATGAACATAGATCAGTTCAGACACCCCTTTCTGTCCACTGTAGCTTGATTGCTTTTGGCACATTTGCTGTGTGCTGCTATTACCTCTGCATGTCAAACACATCAGTGCTGGGCTATGGGAGCAACTTTGTTACAATTTTGCCTTTCATTGACAAATAAATACAAATACTACAATCCAGGATAGACGCAGGCTCATTCAGTGCAGACACGCAGATGTGACCAAATTAGATGATGTAGGAGAGGGCAATCCGTTAGCCCCTGCTTAAAGCGTTGCCTGTTTTTACTCCGGATAGGTAATTAGAGATCTCATCCTACAACACACAGCTGGGACAAGCTCTTTGGCTGATGAAAGTCTTTGGCTGATCTCCTTGAGCAATGTCATGATAAATACTGCCACTTTAGGGTTTTACAGAAAGAGACTGCATTTAGTGCGCTGTAGGAGATACTTCAAAGAGCACTGGAAACAGCCAGTAAAACCATGCCTAAAGGAAAAGGTATATATTCTTATTGAATGTCATTTAATGGGTAGTCACACAAACTAAAATCCCAGCGGAAGACTCACAGACAACAGTTGATCTCAGATGCTAACTCAGGTGAACACTGTAGCTTTGCTTTCCTGACTGGTATTCTCTAATGTATTATTTGCTGAATAATAGATTATGCATGTTTTTTTATACTGTGAAAACAGGATTGAGAGATATTCCATTAAAATGTACACCAAGACACAGTCAAATAAAATACTCCATGCCTGTTCTTGTGTGTCTTTTTTTCCAAGGCTGCAGATTTTACCAGCAAGAAATACAGAATTTGTTTCATTAGCTTCTCCTTTTTGTCAGTCTATATATTACAGAGTTTTCTCCACCCATTTCTCATACCTTAGATATCAGAAATTCTGTTTTCTTTTTGTGCATAACAGGAATTCAGTGATCAGTAAATTTACATGTACTGCAACTTCATCAAGATAGTTGGAATTTTTAAACTGTAGGACTATCTGATATTACAACCGCTGAGCAGGCTGCTAAAGATTATATAGTTAATCCAGGACAGATGTACATCCTCTGTTGCACTGATCTAATCAAGGCTGCCTGTTTAACAGTTTTAATACTTGTAAAACCATTCTCTTACCTCTCAGAAAGTTGTAATGTGCAAAATTGCCTTCCTCTGAGCCAGACTTTGGCATCTCAAAGTCTCCTCAATTGCTTCCTAGAAATTACTATTGCATTAAAAGAATCAATAATCATCTCTGAGGTGTTTTTCCTATCACATGGCCTGATGCTGTCTTTGCTTTCCCAATTTCCAGTTTCGTATTCAGATCACAATGTGCACCCAAGCAGCTTTACAGAATAAAAAGCTGCAGAGAATTAGTTGAGCGACTATGTTTCAGAGGTAGCAGTCTGCACACTGCTGCTATAGGTTATAAACTCATGCTGGACCATGCTATATCTAACACTCAGACACTTTGACTTTCTGTCTTCCTAGTACCTGCATGCAAATGGGATTGTGCATCGTGACTTGAAGCCAGAGAATCTGCTCTATGCAACACCAGCACCGGATGCACCATTAAAAATTGGTGAGCAGCATTAAACATGTGCCAAATACATTCTTTTTTATCATGAGTATCTGTGTGAACACCATTATTTTCCCATGCTGCTGCTGATACTCAGATGAACAGGCATGTTACTTGTTCAGCTGCAGAATTATTTATAGTTTTTCAAAGACAAATACAAAACTAAATTCCTTCCCTGAGAAATTTACAGACAAAAATATGCGAGGAATAAACAATGTAGAGGGAATAAGGAGTATCATGAGACTGGAATAAGAAGGGAGTCTTTCCAAGTCTTTTGACAGATGGGGCAGTCCTGAGGACATGCATTTTGATATAGGTCCTATATATCTTGCACATTCTAAGCCAATTAGGGTTAGAGTTATAATGTGGTTTTTTTTTGCTTAAATGCTATGCCTCCTTATCTTTTGACTGGCATTATTGCCATGTTTAAATTGCCTTCTGATGTACCTAGAGTGGTAGTGTTTATAGAAGTAAAGTATATTTCAGTTCAGATAAATAATATGTAAGTGATAAACAGCTAGGTACAAATCAACCCTAACTATGTATATCCAAATAAAATGCAACCTGATTTTATCCTGATATTAAGTCAAAATATTCATTTTTACATTCATGCTGAAAAAACAGGAGCATTTTTATTAGGTACGTTTTAAGGCCACGTTGTTATCATCTCAGCTGAAATTTTTAGAATCTGGGTTTATTCACAGTGAAAATGGAAGAAGCAGTCAAGACCTGAGCTTTCCTGTCTTTCAGAAGATACGATGTGCAGGCACCAGGGGTGGCATCAAGAAGGTTCTTGCTGTTCAGGCAGCGATTTAGTGGGGAAGCCCGTGGGATGATCAGGGCTTCTGCTGACCCAGTGTCAGCCCTCCTGGAAAGCCTGCATCAAAATACTGATGGGATTTTAGCTTGCAGGGCCCTCGGTCTGTGGTTCCTGATGCACACTTTTTTAACAAAAAAGTTGTTCTGCTGATTTTACTGATTACTACTGATTACACACAAATGTATACTTATATATTTAAGCTTATATACTAAAAGCTTATATACTTAAAATGAATTTCTGGATCACGCCTTCAGTGGTGAAAGGTAAAACACATTCCAGGCAATTTTCAGTTTAGCTCATAGGTTCACATAAGCCCTTCCAAGTCCAAAGTCCAAAAGTTTTGTTTGTTAAATACATATTCTCCACTTTTTAAAATTATTTTGTGTCCTAAACATGCTTTAACGCCTGAGGTATCCAATAGAATTTGCTGTATGTGTTCTTCACATAGAAAAATAGCTTCATTTTAAAAATATTTGGGTCAGTTAAGAGCCAGCAGTGCTCAGTTGTGTGGACAAATTTTGCTTCTGGATAACCGTACAGATGGATTTATTTCATCTGCATCTTTGGAAATGGCAGTACTGTTCATTGAATGCATGAATATTCATTTAAATACACATAAAATGTAAGAAAAATACTTTTACAAGTAAGTAAAAACATTAATATTTCTTACAAATCTTCACAGCTGATTTTGGACTTTCCAAGATTGTGGAAGATCAGGTGACCATGAAGACAGTTTGTGGAACTCCAGGGTACTGTGGTACGTTACTTGATTATTTACAGTGTGCTGAACTTAGCATATGGATGTTACATCTTTTCTTTCCTTTGTAAGATGCTTCTTACTAACTTCAAAATTCAGAAAGCTTTCATAAAGCAGAACTACAGTTCAAAACTGTCACTAGGTACAGTTTTTCTAAGCTCATTTGATCACCACAAATGTGCGCACACTTTACACATTGTCCCTTGTCTTGTTTTTTCTCTTCTTTTTTTTTAATGTGTTTTTCTTTTTTTTTTTTTTTTTTTTTTCTGAAATGGCATGTGCAAAAGTTTGTACAATAAATGAAACAGTGGTATATCCACCTTTGATTTGCTGCTTGTGGACATGTAGGTGCAATCATATCTTTCTTTTATGGGAAGCCGTTCCGTCAGTCCGAAAATCCTATCTTAGTGCTATTACAGAAACAGGTTAGAAGTTTCTGAAATACTAAATCCTGTATCCCTTGAAATCAGAGACAAATTCCTATAGATTTGGTGGTAAATTAGTTCTGACCAAATTAACATATAGCAATTATAGCAAAACTATTAAAGATCAGAAGATTACAGTAATTAGAGTATATATTATCACTGTTACAACTTCTGCTTTCTGTTATCTACCTGAGATGATTTTAGTGTAACTTCCTATTAAAATACACATAAATTCCTTGAAAGTGAGATCACAGCTTATTCTTACATCTCAGTCTTTGTGGTTGTTAATTATGTAAGGCATCTCTAATTTGAATGCAAAAGAAATACCCATGGATACTTGACAATCAAAACAAATTTCCAGAGAATCACATTTAGGCAGAAGTATGTTCCCATGCTGTCACACAGGAGAATGTTGTTTGATAAGCAAGCTGAAAGAAACGTAGTGCCAGATACATCGCGCGTAATGGGCAAGATGGTCTTTTCCTGCATTGCTGTGGGGAGAGAGAGGCTGTACATTAGCCTGCGCATCTCCTGTGGGAGCCAGGGTGGACGTGTCCCCTCGGCACTGGTGGAGCCAGGCAGGGTAGGAAGCTGAGCAGGCTGCCTGCAGCTCTGAGCAGGCGTCTCCACGAGCTCCTGGTGCAGCCTGATCTCCACAGCTCCCTTCCTTATCAGCAGAGGGATGGCCACCTCCCAGGCATGGTCTGGGAAGGCTGCCGTGCCCGAGAAAGGCAGCAGTCATCACACGTGCAGTGCAGAGCGGGCGGTCTCAGGAGCCAGGATGCTGTGGTGTAGGTTCGATAACACTGATAGAGCGGTTTTTTAATTGATACGTGAATGTGGCTCAACACACAGTGTCTTTTTAATTAATTTTTTTAAGTCAGTTTTTTTTTTCCTGCAGCCATAGTATCAGCAAATGTTGTCTGAAGGATGAACCAGTCTGCTGAGCTTTCCTTGAGGTGTGCCTCTCAAGCTGCTAGGGCAGAGATTAACACCCTTCCCTTACAGATACAAAGTCCTTGGAGTCTTTCCTTTTTACCTCTTCTCCACTATACCAAAAGCAATAGCCTGAAATGCTGTTGTCTTTCCTCAGGGCTGAGCTACTTTGTCAGGAGTTAAAGAAAAGCTTCCTCTCTGAAGCAATCTGTCTTATAGTCCAACACAGCCCAGATATTCAGCTTCACTGAAATCTCTTCAGTGTGGACTAAAACAAAGAGAGAAACCAGAGTAAAAGAGGCTCTGATTTGGGGAATGAAGGAGTGGGCTAGGAGGAGATGGAAAGAAAAACCTGAGATTGATGGGAATGGTGATTCAGGAATAAAACCTATTTACAATCTTAATTGACCTTGCCATCACAATTAAATATATTTCTGTAATTAAAAATCAAAAAGCACCAAATGAGGAACCAAAAAAAAAAAAAAAAAAAGCCAAAATAGTAAATACCAAACTGAAGAAATAAAAGAAATAATCTCCTTTGTCAGACTCCAGCTCCAGTGTAACTCTCTGTGGTTACTTTCACAAATTTGAACATAGTGATTTGAAAGTTCGCCTTTCACATTACACATTTTCTGGCTCTGCTCAGACTCAGTTCCTGTGGCTTTGTGCTCAGTTAATTGGACTCATTTGCCTAATTAAGGGCTTAGAGGAGCAGGCCATGACTATCTGTTCTTACAAGATGGTTGCAGAAGCACACTGAATTTAAGTGGTATGCATTTGAAATCCTTGGCTTTTGTGACTGTTATTTCTGCATTCAACTTTTGTCTTAGTAACAAGGGTTTTGTCATCTGCAGCACCAGAAATCCTGCGCGGATGTGCCTATGGCCCCGAGGTGGACATGTGGTCTTTGGGGATTATCACCTACATCCTGTAAGTGCAGGCGGTGCCACAGAGTGGCATGCGGGTGTTCCATTGGCAAGCATGGTCAGGTTTCTGTGACAGTATAAGCTGTACTTTTGGAAAAGGAAGAGATCCTGAACTCGAATTGTGATATTCCAAGTGCTATTTAAATAAGTCCAATGTTAAAGGAGCACGGGAAGAGAGTCATATTGTATATTTCGTAAATGTAATGTTTATTAGTCAATGGCAGCAATCCGTGCAGAATCATGATATTAATGTGCACAAATAACACTGAAGCTACTCAGATAAACTGCAGAAGACGTAACCACAATCATCTTCACATAGTGAATAATCAGAAGTGTGGCAGAAGAAAGCAGAAGCAAATTGTATTTTGTTGCAGACCAAGTATGCATACGAATGGCTGCTTCAGCAGAGGTGGCACAAAAAGAAATTAAGTGTATGCAGTAATTCTGATGGGCTCTGTATATCAGCAAGCATAGCTGCCCACTTCTGTCAGCCACACAGAGACCTGGAGCTGTCCTCAGAAATCCTTGTTGCAGCTTCACGTTCAACTCGGTTCAGCCCTTCAGAATAAATAACCCTGCTGGCTTAAATGATTTAATGCTAAAGGTGGAATAGTCCATGTTTCACAAAATAGCTAGATACGTTTGACAAAAGGGCTGTAAGCGGTGCTGGTCATGCATATTTTACATATTTGAAATTGCAATTATAGACCCAAAATGTTCAAACAGTTGTGTCTAAAGGTAGCTATTCATATCTGGACTATAGTACGGCTATTTCTAATTTGATTGGTAAGGATAGCAATTGTTTTATTGTATCAATAGTTTCTGTCAAAGGCAGATTTTGAGAAGGGAAAATTACTCTATATCTGTATTTTTGACACTTCTGTTTGTGGGAAAACAAATAATTACAGTTATTTCCTTGGCAACACTGATGCTAAACTGACTTGTGCAGTTGTATACAGTATTTGCTGGATGCCTATTATGGAAGAAAACAGGATTTTATACATGTACATAAAAACAAGACCATGTACTATTCCAGTAGTACTATTCCATTTCTTTCGCTGTCTAGGACTTATTAAATGTGTCCAACAAGTACCGTTGTGTAATAAAGGAAATATTTTTCTTATATATTTGTAAGAAACAATTGTATTTTCTAGGTTTTTCTATTAAAAATACTTTTCAAGATATATATGCACACTCTTTGTCCTGTTTCCATGCTTCCAATAAGATTATAGTTCTCCTTTCATGTCCTTATAAATAATAGGTTATAGTAATCCTATATAATATGTTAAAAAACACATGCATATAATAGCGATCAGTTTTGGAGAGCATGTTTTGCATCTTTGTCATCATTTTGTTGTCATTTTGTTATCTTCTCCTTTTCAAATGTGATTCCTCTTCTTAAGGTCTAGCTAGTCTATAGAGGATCGAATATTGGCTGTTTTTACGACCTGTATCTGACAGTGCCAATTTTAGTATCATCCCATTAATGCTTTTATTTCAGTGTACAGTTTACTTGTTAACAGATCAAAGAGACTTTTTCAGGGCTATAGGTGCACCCTGTGACTCCAGTATACCAGTCCGTCCATTATAACCCTGTGCCAATACTGGGTGGTTGCATCAGGCTGTTGCAAGCAGTGGCTAAAATTGTTTCACTGCTGTTTCAAAGGCTACAAGAAGAATGGGTTGTTTGCCAAAGTTAATTTATTTCTGATTATTTCTTAAAGCATTTCTAGTGGCCCAGACTTAGCAGAGATATTTCAAATTGGCCAGTAGGGCGAATGGTGAGATTGGAGGGACACCTTTTGTTTTTGTTGACAAGAATGTCTAGACTGAGCCATGGGTTTGCCTCAATATCGAATGATGGATCGGGTAACTGGAATGCACAGCCTTATTTAGTCTGAACTTGCTGTCAAGTGTTGGCAAATTCCAAATAAGAACATACTGCAAACTCCGATTTAAATGTATAGAGTGTTATTTGCCGTATATACCTTTTCCTTGTATTGGCAGTTGCATCTTTTCCAAACCTTCCAACATTCCATGTTCACCTACCACACTGCTATAGATATGAACATAGAAGCTAACGTTTTGGGTGAGACAGATGCCCCTTGAAGTCTTCTTCTTCCTGTTCTCCTCCTCCTCCTCCCCTGTCAAAATCCATTTCATCTGCAAGGATAAGCCAGGCAAAAAAGGTCCTGCTCTCTTCCACTTAGCTGTCTCTTCCATTTAGCCTTAATAATGCTGCACATTTAAAACCCCTTTATTGAGTGTAACGCTTTGTAGGTCAACATTTGTTATGGATTAAAAGCTAAGATCAGGAAGAGATCTGTAGTGTAACTGCTTCATTAATCCTGCAGCTGTAAGGGCATGTCTCAGACTTATATTTTAGTAGAGATAGTGTGTATATGTAATTTCAAAATATATAACTGTATGTACCCCCAAAGTAAAGTGGGTTTAAGAATTAACGACCATGCTGCATAATATGTGTGTGTAAAGCCACATCTTCTCACAAATTCTTCCCATTAATTTAAGAACTTCAACAACTTCGATAGCATAGTGCTATCTCAGTGCAAATTATATTAAGACATATTGATGTAAACTGTCATAATCCCAGGAAAATCATTTTTTGCAGTTGCATGAAAAGAGAGGAGCAGTCCTCTTGTATTCCAAGTTAAGAATACTATTGCACATTTAAGATGCACCTAGTAATCAGCAAGTCTAGAGGTCTTGCCCCTGGTCAAAATAGCACAGATTTAATTAAAGGTGTTTTTTTACCAACTTACTTAAAAGGCTACAAAACACTGTCTGGTCACTTCTAATTGAATTTTAAACCTGTTTACTTTGATTTTTCTTTATTCAATTTGTAATAGAATTAAAATGAATCAGCAATAATTTGATTTAAAAGAAATCAAGAGCAGCCACACTTGGTTTTACCCTAGTTAAAGTTACCTAATTTGAAAACTGCAGCTGTAGTTTTATTTATCTAAATATTCATATAGACAAAAATCTGTCTTTTGAAATGAAAAATACTTTTTAGGTAGAAGCATAGAGAAATTGTTTCTAAAACTCTGTTAGGTGATAATAGTGAGTTATAATAAAAATATTTTTAGAAGTTAAAAATCACTTAGTTGAGCCTATGACTGCCGCAGACAAAATAAATAGATATTTCTTCAACATTTATAAACACTCACAAGAAGACAAGGAGATTTCAAATTCATGAGGCTGCATGCAATATCATCCGTGTGTAATTCCATTTTTTCCACCTTGTGTCTACAGTGACAGGTACTATTTTACTGCAGAGCTAGCCATCACTGTAGTGATGCTCAACCAGAGTTCTTTCTAATGCATAGATTCTGAAAAGTTCTGAATGACATAGGTTCAAAATGGATATAGATTTGGAAAAAGCTTATTTTGCCTGTTTAACCCAATGCCTTTAGGATGTTTCCTCTTTGGTCAATCTTCTTTCAATTAATTCTTCAGTCCACAGAGAACTCCAGGATTTCTTCCCAAAGCTTACAGTTATTATTTCACTTGCTACGCATTTGCTACTCAAATGGTAGCTAAGGGACCTAACTTACAGATTCACATGAAGTACTGAGAGTAAAGATTTGATTCCATCCCAAGTTAAGCACTTTGTGGTTACAAGCAGCAATTTGCCAGATCTCTAACAAGACGGGAAGAAAACTGTATTTTACTGCATGTGCATTTGGTGCAAAGATTAGAAAAACCCTGAGCTCAGGTAGTTTTCTAGTGCTGAACTTGTATTCTTCTTCTGGGATTATTGTCCATAATGTGTCTTCAAGTGCAATGGGAAATGATGGAGGGAAGCCATGTACACACAGCTACACACAGCGTCAGTGCTGAGGGCAGGCTGCATGTGTTTGATCCACTAGATTTCAAAGCCCCACAGTATTGGCTTTAAGTTCTGCATTGATTTCAGGTAGGGAAGATGCACTAGTACAGAGCACAAAGAAATGAAGGATTAAGAGGAAACAGAACCGTCAGATATCCCAGGTAGTGATTTTGAAATCACACACAGAGCACTGCAAATTTAAGGGTGCGGAAAGTCACAGAGAGCAAGTGCAACATGTAGAAAAGGACCTATTCTAAAAAACTCATCTGGAAGCAATTTCATAATGCAGCTTTCCAACAGTCAATGCAAGCCTTAAACATAGTCTCTCTCTATATAATCAGTTACCTAGGAACCAGAAGATACTTTTGGCTGAAGCAGTTAGTGGCCTGGCAGCTCTGCTCAGCAAATGTATTTCTTGGGGAATAGAGTTTACTTGAAAAAAGCTCAAAAAAGGTGGAGAGAGAGGCCTAAAGCCAGAGAAAAGAGCAGGGTGAGCGTGGCCATTTCACCTGTTTGGGCACTGTATTTGGAGACCGGATCCCTGTATTTTAACCCATTTCTACCAGACTTGGAAATGAATGTGCTCACACTGGACTTCTCTTTTCTCTGTAGCAGGATAGAAAACATGGTATAGCCTTTCCACTCACAAGCTACACCCCATGAAAGCAAAACAGCGCTTGTTCCTTGAACATCTGTCCCCATTGCAGAACAGTGTGCACAATGATTGCTTTTAAAAAATAAGAAGGTGTTAAAATATAAGTTTGCATTTGCCAGAATGGTATTCTTCTTTACAGTGTGTTTTTATTTTCCAGTTATCATCTTAGTGTTCCCTGTTGCATTTTCGTGAAGCAGATCAGCAGAGAGATTTTGTTTTTTTTAACTGGATAATATTTATTGGTTAAATAGGAAAGCACTTCAAAACATCTGATTATATGTGCAGGTGTGACTAAAGTGAATTGAAGCAGCAGAAAAGATACTATAGAAGTGGAAATCATTTCTTTGAATTTGCATTTCCCATAAAGTTTTGTGGAAGGTATCTAATATGTAAATTATATCTTCACTCAGATAATTTTCTCAGATAAACAAGATAAGGTATCATTTATTTCCCCCCAAAATGCTCTTGCACTGTGTCTGGAAAGACTTCAGATAGAAGAAGGACAAGATAGTAGTACCCACTAACCCCATAGTCTCAATGAATTCAAGGCTGAAATAGCTTCTAATAGAGGCATGCAATTTCTCATTATTTTCCATATCCTCTCATGCCAAATCCCTAGATGAAAGGTAGAAAACAGAGTGGGAGGTAATGGTTGGCCTTGTTCCTCGGGAGTGAGATTGGCAGATTCTGAAAATAAATCTGTGAAAATTTTAACTCACTGTTCAGAAAAAAAAAATCTCAAAAAAAAGTCCAAACCAGTGATACAAATTATTAGTAAAGAAATGGAGACTAAAATAGAAAACATCATTATGCTAATATGCAACTTCCTCGTGTATTTGCACCCACTTCAAAAAGGCATAGAATTGGAAAAGACCCATAGATGAGGGCAGGGATGAGCACAGACTTTAGGATAGGAGGTAAGAAGCAAAATTTCTGACATAGAATCATAGAATCCTTAGGGTTGGAAGGGTCACCTAGTGCATGGGGCACAAGATTGTGTCCAAGTGGATTTTGAAGATCTCCAGAGAAGGAGACTCCACAACCTCTCTGGGCAGCCTGTTCCAGTGCTCTGTCACCCTCACAGGAAA
>JAWLRI010000607.1:397935-413990 GCA_034781795.1 Crypturellus tataupa
CGTGCACTTGGCCTTGTTGAACTTCATGAGGTTTCTCTCTGCCCAGTTGTCCAGTCTGTCCAGGTCCCTCTGGATGGGAGTGCAGCCCTCTGGGGTATCAGCTACTCCTCACAGTTAGATGTGAAAGGTAAATGGAGATGAACCGTTTGCTGGTTTTCTCCGGAAGAAGCTCTAGATTCATCAAACACAACTGCCGAGTGGCAGGTTTCAGGCAAAGCCCTGGAGGGAACAGCCCCATCTGCTTGCACAGAGCACGATGGGGCTGTTCAGCATTACCCACAAGCTGATGTGTCTGCTAGAGTTCTGTATCCGCTCAAAAAGGGGTCTGAAAAAAAATTCATGAAGAAATATGTCTGTGGAAGTTTATTAAATGTAAACATGTATTTTTGGGTTCAAAAGTCCCTGAGCCATAGATCACTGTTTTTCTGCTCTTCCCAAGTTGTCTGTTTTCAGCTAGTCAGAGGATGAAAAGCTTAAGGATCTCCAGAAGAGCTTTTGAGTTGACTTTGTCACATCCTTATGTAAAATCCTTCTATAAGTAGTTCTAATTGGAGATAAGTGAAAAAAGAAAATTTACAATTTGATCAGCCTTTTCCAGTGCTTCTGAATGCTTATAGCCAATATTTTGGTTTGCTGTATTGCAGAGCTAATACTTGAATGTGAAATTTAGGTGTGCATCCAGATTCTGTTCCCTAAACAGGTGGGCTGGATGTGAGTTGCAGAAATATCTTACTGTGAACTGTTCTTCACAGCCTGAAACCAATTAATCTTCAATAAACCTGTCTGTTGCTTTTTTATCTTTGCAGACTTTGTGGATTTGAACCATTCTATGATGAAAGGGGAGATCAATACATGTTTAAGAGGATCTTGAACTGTGAATATGACTTTGTTTCCCCCTGGTGGGATGATGTGTCTCTGAATGCCAAGGATTTAGTAAGTGCAGCAAAAATGACAGCATAATATCTTTGCCAATAAATATTATGTTAGCATCTCTTGCACTGACAGAGAATGTGAGCATTTGGGGAGGGAGGGTCTTGCATAGTGAGAATTGGTTGGCTAAATGTTCATGTGACTCCCTGGATATATTACACAGTTGTAAAACATCTCCTGGGAATTCAGTACTGTAATTTTGCAAGGTACTGACCACTCAAAACTGTGGATGTCCAGGTCTTCCTGTGAATTAAGTCACAGCCTGTTGGCAGTTGTTGCAGTATTCAAATATTTCTGCTTTCCTGCAAGCTTTGAGATGTGTTTCATCATTCCTTTTTTATGGGGCATCCACCTTCCAAGAAAAGCAGAACCGAGTATTGTGCGGTTTTCAAATCTGAACTTCAGAGGAAGACTAAGGAAATACACTGGAAAGTGGAGACCCTTCTTCTTGCTGTATCTTTCTGTCCATTGAAATTCTTTCTCAATAGATGAGGGGAGAAGACACATTGCCATTAAGTATGGTCTATCAATAAAAGAGTGGGTTTGGTATCTGCGCTTTATTCTTTTATTATTGGATGAAGTAAATTGGCTCCCAAAGACAGTGATCTACAAGGATGAGTATGCTTAAGTTTGATTCTGGTCAACAATACCCGGGCAATTCAGTTATTTCATTAACATTGAAGAAACAATTGCTCAGTTCCATATTGCTTACACAAACTGTCCCATAAAATACCACACTAATTAATGACTGTCAAGGACTTAAAGATGTCTCAGATCAAAGGCATTGTAGAAGTTAGAAGTATTTTGTTTTTGTTGTATTTGATTTTAAGCTTTTCTAGGCTTAGGAAAGCTGTGAATTATTTAGATCTCTTTGATGGTCCCACAGCAGTGCGACTGCACATTGCAGTATCAGCTCTTCATGGTCTTTCTTTAATATTTGAAGGGCCACTGGGGAGGATTTTTAGACAGTCCTGCCCTTCCACTTGGGCTGTGGGGCAGTGGTGGAGCTCTGCACTGTCACTTGTAACTCCCTCTCAGAAGGTGCGTAGTCACAAGAACAGCATGACTGTGCTGTGCTCTGTGCCGACCTTGTACTTCTTCGCTTCATCCTCACCCTTCTTCTGAAACACCTCTTGTTTGAAGGTACAGGTATCCCCCTGAAATACAGGTTGGCTGGGCACCCCTGCACAGCCAGCAGTCCTCTGCAGCTCCACATCAGTGATACACCTGCAGTGCTGCATTTCCGAAGGTTCCCTAGCGTTGTGCTTGGAGAGGTGCAGCGGTAGTTATTGCATTGCAGTGGTAGGAGCGATGATACAGATAGCACTAGTTTCAGCATGGTATAAGGAAGAAATCTGTACAGTACTTCATAGTTCCTGTGTACAGCAGGTTATGCAGAGACTGAAAGAGACATTTGATTGTTTTTTTTCTGTCTGACAGTGATTGCTTGGTACAAGTCCGCAAAGCTATTGCATAGACTAGAATTTAAGCTTTCACCTCCAGTTTAAGCCCTGTCTGACTCCAAGAGAGAAGTACTAAAAGAACTGACTGAGCAGGGATAGTCTTAGAATGTTTGAGTGTTTATATGTACAATAGTCTATATAAATATAGTCCAGCTGCACTTGCCAGTATTCTTTCTAATAGTGGTAACCATTTGATTCTTTTTCCCCTCTTTCCCTGTTCCTTTTTTTCAGATATTATTTACACAGCACTAAAAAATTTCAAAATAAAAACACACAGAGTTTAGTGTAAATTCCTATTGTTTTCTAGAACACCTTTCGCTCAACTCAGGAAAACTAAGACCAAAACACCAAAATGCAAAACTTGGTAAATGTAATTAGATAATAATTTGTATTTCTTCTTTAATGATGCAGGTTAAGAAGTTGATTGTTTTGGACCCCAAGAAACGCCTCACCACTCTGCAGGCTTTGCAGCACCCTTGGGTCACAGGGAAGGCAGCAAATTTTGCACATATGGACAATGCACAAAAGAAACTGCAAGAATTCAATGCTCGGCGTAAACTTAAGGCAAGTCTGGGGACATAATCTGTGTGATGGCTACAAAAACATGCAACAAAATTAGAGGCTTTAGAAGCCTTGCAGTGTTCCATAACAATATAGAACCTTTTTATTTAAGGCAACTGATGAAGAACTTGAAGCTAATTTTGTCATGTTCTTCAGACAGACACACACACACACGTGAGGTTGATTGAAAAGTCTGAACAGATAAAACTGCTGAGAATGAACTAAGGTTTAGCATACTCTTTCCTCCCTTTCATCTGTCTGTCCATCCGTCCTGTTTAGTACTGCTTGCTGCATCCTTAAGGTGCAGAAGAGAAGTAACAGATTTCTGAATAGTTTTCTCACAGGGTTATGTATCCATTAACTGAGAAGAAATCTAATCTATCGTTTTGTATTTTGGTTTTATTTAGGTAAGCCACCTAAAATTTCTTTACCAATCAATACAAAGCAGGAACTTAAGGCATTCTTCTGTATGATTTTGAGTCAGCATTTCAGATGCTTCATAAAATGTATGAGCTGAGAATAGTAGCTCCAAAACATGCATTTCCAAGTACCTCTGAAAGCAAATGAGCAATTGCATTCCTCATCTGCTTGGCAGGAATGTATGTGGGACCTGCAATGAAAATTGAAACAGATCTTGAGTCTCCAGATTGTTCTTCCACCATCTAAACTATGTAGCTACCATGGGAGGAGGCAGGAAAAAAATAATCGGTGCGAACAGCAGGCAGCTAGGCTTCTAATGGATGTGACAGCAGGAAAATTCCATCTCCCCTGTTTCCTCTTCAGTTGTTCAAGATTTGTATCTGCTTAGAAGAGACTTCAGGGTTACTTTTGCACAGAGCTTATCAACATCTGCAATGAAGCGGCCTTTGTAGTCCAAGAGAATAAGAAAAAAAAAAGAAGTCTTGTCTGGGAGCTATACAACCCCATGCAAAACAAAATTCACTAGTAATAAATGACCCTCAGCTGTTTGTTTTTGCTCATTTTTTTCAATAATGTCAGGAAACTGTGACAGAAAATCTCCACAGGGCAAAAGAACACAGTTTTGTCATTTACAAAAGTCCTGGCCACTGCACACATAATTCATAGTGACACTTTGCAGTGCAGAACTGCCTAAGTGTGTCTGTTAACATTGTTCTCTTTAGAAAGACTTCTGTAGCCTTAGAGCAAGATTGCCCTGTGCTTACTGTAGATGCCATGGAGCATCATTATATCAAAATGATTTCAGAGCATGAACAGTCATAAAATTCATTATTTCTGAGTGAGCTGTTAGATTTACTGCCCACAAGGTTAGAAGGAGCTGTGTGCCCTTTTTACATGTTTTGATTTCAAATCTGTGTTTTATTTTCACACCTTTGAAATACCAAATAATTTTTAAGCCCAGTTTATCTAAATCCATGTATTTGAAGAATTCATGCTGTTGAGTTTAAACCCTTGTGCTTTTTTTGTGTTTATTTACTGCATTTCTCTCAGAGTAAGTGACCAAATCTCTAATTATTAGTTAATAATAATTAACTAGAGTTAGTAATTGTTGTACATGTAGTTAATAGTATTGTTCTTTATTTATATATATGCACACATAGACATATATATGGTTAATAAAAAAAGTGTAAGCTTTTAGGTAATTATTTCTTCTCTATAAAAATAAGAAAAGCAAATTAGCTAGTGAATATGTGTTTAATTGTTGTTCCATTAGAATAATAGCCTCTCCAGCCCACTATACAGGACTAGCATAATAGTCTACATTTAAAAACATTTGTGTAGAATAACTCTAAAACTAAAAACATGATTTCAGCCATGATTTGTTCTGTTGTATATTGTGCCACAGTTGTTTTGCATACAGCCATATGGCAGTCAAGAGTAAAGGGCATTACAGATACCTTTATTCCATATAGTGAATGGCTTATTCTATTTCCAGTGTTTTCCCAGATTCTGTCACTGTAGGTATGATGCATGTGACAGGCCCAAGACTTCTGACTTCAGAATTATTGCCACCATTTTTGGCTCATGCCTTTGACTTCACATTCTACATAAGCTGATTTTAATTTGATGACAACTATCATACAGTCTTCTTTTTCATTTGCATTTTTGCACTTTTTGCACTTTTTGCACTTTTGCGTGTGTGTGTTGGGCTGCCTCTCCAAGCCATCCACAAAACTTGCTGAATTTATTCTCATCCTTTTCACAGACCTGTAGGCCAGTCAACAATAGCAAGGGTTGTGCCATCCACAGATTAGTGTTTATTTTCCTCACCTTCGTATTTTCTTTCAGACAATAAACTTTCCAAAACAAGAGCTAATTGAGTATCTCGAATTTGTGATATTTTATGAGGTACAAAAGCCAGTCCCCAACATCTTTATTTATCCAGGCAGTTGCCAATATGTTCTGTGCCATTGTACTTGACATATACACTATTGATAAATATTGTTTCTCGTTATTATTTTTTCTAGAATAATGAGTGATAATCACATTACTGAGATGGAAGCACTGTGTCATTGCTATCTATCTTAAATGCAGGTGGTCAGTGGTAGTTTTTAAAAATAGAACAGGTGTATATGTATCTGAAAGATGAGTTGGTTTGTGTTGGCCAAGTTTGAGGCCCCAGGAAAGCAGCACGTTTAAATCTCCGTACAGCATTTCAAATGGCATTTTCATTCTGACTGGACCCTGGCGAGTGTGTGAGTGTGACATTACCATGAAGTCTAAACACAGTAGCATTCACTGGCTGCCTGATACTGAGGCTGTAATACTGCCAAAATGTGTCCTTTAAGGAAGGTCTGTTTGCTCCTCTCTCTCCCAGGCTGCAGTAAAAGCCGTGGTGGCCTCGACTCGCCTGGGCAGCGCAAGTGGCCATGGTGTCCACGAGAGCAACAAGCCCAGCCGCAACCCATCTCCTGTCCACGACGGCCAGGCTGAAGAGAAACCCTCTCAGGAAGCAGAAGCCGCTCCCGAAGAAATGTCTTAAGTCATTTGCTTCCTTGTTTCAGCTGAGATCTATCATTTCATACACCAGCTAATTTGTCATTCAGCAAGAGAGATTCATAAGCTTGGCCACTGGTTCTGCTTTGGGGTGCTGAATGCCCTGGCTGGTGACTCTACCTTCAATGCATGTGACTGCTTATGAAAATAGTAAACTGTTCCATAAGGCATGTCATGGAAACAGTGTTATTTGCAGTAATACCAACAGGTGAACACATGAGAATGAATAACTATCTACCATAATGCGTATACTTCATAAACATCTATACAGTGTTTCTAGATGGCATTTGAAACAAAGCCTATTTAATTTGGTTTTACAGAAGTAGATGTCTTCTGTATGTCATGACATTTCTTTGAACTGCTTCCTTCCAGAATCATAGTCCTGCAGTAGATGAAATGGAAGGAAACACCAAGCCAATGCTTTTAAAACTGATGTATGAATAATGCTTTTTATCTGTAATATTTAAAAATCGTTTGGAGATTTATATGCAAAAAACATTCCACTACTTCTGGGAAGAAATTGAAGTGTTAGTTCCACTGAGCATGAAAATGTACATTCCTCGAGCTTGTGTTGAGAATGCCTTACTCGGACTTTACCAGTTTATATACAGTATTTTAACAGCAACCAAAATTATTCAGATTTCTGCCATTTCATTCTCTAGTAAAATGTTAGAAAATAAAAAAGTATAGAGTAGAAGAGGATTAGAGTAGGTGCAAATTTTTGAAATTCCTTTGTATTTATTCATGACTTTCTAAACTGTGCAGCTAGAATATGTTTTTATGGGGCCTAAGGGAATAATCTGCAATTACACAGGTTTTAAATGTTTGAGGGAAACTGCTCCACAGCCTACTGATTTTTCTCTGGGGATATACTCTTAAACAAGGTCTGTGAGTCAGTAGTATAATCTGATTGCTCCTCAGATAATTTAACCTCGTGAGTAACCAGTTTCCACTTTTCAAGCTAATTAGTCCAGATTTTCCTAACAAGGGACCCATCCTGTAAAGTGATCCACCAACACAGGTCTTACATCCACCTTGAGCTACTCGGATTTCAGTTACAAGCTGTGTGCATGGATCCGCTTACAAAACCAGGGTCAGGCTCTTGAGCCATCGTGATTATTTGTCAAACATAATGGTTAGGAATTGGGGAATTACCTGCATCAGTATATATGACCGTTTACATTTGTTTGTTATTACTTTGATAGCACGTGAATTTCATAATGTATTAGTATATTTCAGATTTGAAGAACCTGATGTACAACGTCATTTGTGTTTGTTAAACTTTTTAATACTGATAGTTACCTACAACCCTAATACACTCAACATTCCTCTTTTGTTTAATTGTTTTCATTTGCAATTGTTTGGCCTTGCACAACTTGCCTTGCCAAAATATATCAGCCACTGAAAAAAGCCAGTCACTAGTAAAACATTCAGTAGCTATACTTCCTGCTGAAATTAAGTAAAAGGTAATAGAATAGTATTCACGTGGCAGGTCTGCTAAATAGTTCAAAAAAGATTTAAGATACTGCTTTCACTAGGTGAGAATGCATGCTTATGAATGTATTGTCCTTGATATTTATATCCATTTCCTACAACTCCTTGAACATGTAAAAAAAATGATGACTGAGGACAGTTGAAATTCAGAGTATGTGTATCCATCCTTTTCCCAGGTGATGTGCTCTCAGGTAAAATAAGGCTGTAAACTGAAAGGTCTTGTCAGCTCTGTAATAGCTACAGCAGTAGCAAGAATTCATCTTGATTTTATCGTACTGACTGGGAACAGACTGTTACGAAGTTTTTGCAGGTTTTTCCTTGGGAAAAAAAGTACTATCAGAGTAATCACTGGGGAGAAGGTGATAGGTATAGCCACCCAAATAGTAATATATTCCCAGCAAATTCTTAAAATTATTCTGTGCTAGATTACACCGTGGCATATCATAAATACCAACTAATGCTGTGCAACTGGAGATCTCTGGGACATCCTGAGCTTGGAGGCAGGTCTTGTGCATAAAGGCTCTGGGCCTTAAAATGTCTTTGCTTAGTTTTCTTTTGTTGTGTTCAATATAAAACAATCAGGATGACTTCGATGCAAAGCAGTATCATAGAATCATAGAATCCTTAAGGTTGGATCCTTTAGAGATGACCTAGTCCAACCTAGCCCGACCCCCTGCACGTGCAGAGGCACCTAGGACACGTTACACAGGATTGCATCCAAACAGGTTCTCAGTACCTCCAGGGAAGCAGATGCCACAACCTCTCCTGTCAGCCTGTTCCAGTGCTCTGTCACCCTCAGTGTCAAGAAGATTTTCAGGGGTTGTGCACAGCAGTCATACAGAAAGGACTACAGCACTAGGAAGTGTGCATGTTACTGAAGAAAGGAACATCTTACGCATTCCCCCACACCCCCAAAAAACCCACATCCCATTGACATCTGCCATAATTCAGGCTTGGGAGTGCAACCCTGGTGTCTTTTTGTGGCTAGAAAGTATGTGGCTAGAATGCAGTACTGCCACTCAAAGCCACTGGACAATGTGAGTTCCGGCTTGGTAGTTATTAAGTAGCTAGGAAATTAGCAATGTTCTTTCCTGTTGAAATCCTAAGCTTTAAAACTTTTAAATATTAAACATATCAGCAAAGTTCTTCAAGTATAAAAGGGAGGACCTTGCCATCGTTTTAAAGTATTTGAACTCAGTAAAACTGTAGAGGCAAACTACAGTGTTACCCAATTAAAGGAAAGTATTTGACAATTAGACTGAGGATCTGATGGCTAGCAAATGGCCAGTGATTTCCTGCCTTTGCAGAAAAACTTCTTTAAAAATATATATGGTACTATATGTATATGTGGCGATGAGTGACAACACACATCCAGCATCCACCTTCCCAGGACCTTTACCTGTGAGAATCGAGCAATGTGCTGGGAAAAGCTGGTGGTGCTCGAGTAGGATGCAGGTGGCAACCAAAAAGTTCTGAGCCGAGTCTTGGCTCCCAGCCTGAGCACAGTTTGTGTATTTTCTTGGGGATAATTTTGATTCCGTGTAGCTGTGTCTTGCCTTGTTACTAGTGAGATAACCAGTGTACATAGCTTATATCGGTGCTGCGTTCAAGTAACTAAAACTGTCTTCTTGTAAAGGGGAAAAGAGCAATGAGATTGCTGCCGTGGGGTGCATGGCTGGACCTGTACAGCAGGACACTGTGCGCATGCAGGTCCTGCACATAGCTAAGGTATGATGAGACAGCTTGGACTGTTCTTAAAGTTACAATAAAAATAAAGAACCATAATTGCACAGAGAATCTCCTTTCTACCTTTTAGAATTGTTTCAGGTAAAAACAGCTAGAACCGCAATGGTAAAAGTAAATGCTGCTTTTATACAAAGACGTTTGGTTTCCCTGATGAGTCCTGTACAAAAATCTCCAGCTACATTGGAAACCAAGGACAAGGGAGTGATAAGGAACTAAAAGAAGAAAAATAGGAATAAAATGATTACTTAGCCAGGTTATATCTGGAATTTAAATACGTTAATTCCAGGAGATGTGTCAACCTGTACTGACAAGATTGAAACCTCCACATCAGCAAAATTGTACCTCATGTCTAGGAAGTAAAGTTTACGGCCAGAAGATTCAACAAAGATTGTGGAAAGTGAGGACAGCATGGAATGACTTTCTTGGAGCAGGAGTATATTTTAGCATATGTTATGTAATTAAAAAATACAGCAAAAAAAGTGCATTGTTTGCTCTTTTGTCCTTCTGGAGTGGAAAAGAGAACAAGAGGATGTGCCAGAACTGGGTCATTTCTGGCAGATGATGAGTCGGATATTGTGTGCAGGGATCTAGCAACTGTTAACAGAGGAGCAAAACAGACAAAGCAGCCCAGTTCTGAGCACACGTATAAAATTAACTTCACAGCCATATATAAAAGTACATACACACACGTGTATAAACCTACCAAAAGAGAAAGGGTATCAGAGAATGGTCGGTCAGAGCCATACCTGCAATGAGGGTTGCAGTAGCTTTTTTAGCAGTCTCCTCCAACTGCCAGCCTCACTCAGCTGGAGCTGATACCATCCATAGATAGCTAAGCTAAAGACGAATCTATCAGTCCATTTGAGCCCCTGGTTTCCGCACAGACTAGCGTACATCCAGGGTGGAAGCGCTCGCTTTCCTCCCCCTTTGCCCTGGCTCACAGCCGCTGGCAGGTCCCTGCGCTGCCGCCCGGCTCTCGCCGGCCGCGTCCCTGCTGCTCTCCACGCTACTCCGCGCTCCAGAAAGACTCGGGGTCCCTCCCACGGGTCGCGTCCGTTACGTGGCAC
The DNA here is from genome assembly GCA_034781795.1 of Crypturellus tataupa. Lineage (NCBI taxonomy): Eukaryota > Metazoa > Chordata > Aves > Tinamiformes > Tinamidae > Crypturellus > Crypturellus tataupa. Next base: position 408,173 of record JAWLRI010000607.1, read on the forward strand.
AGCCGAAGCCACCCTCGGCGTGGGGCGTCACTGCCGTCCTCCTCCTGTCCTTGCCAGGCTCCAAGACCCATGCTGCTCTGGCACCTTCCTCAAAAGCACATACCAAAAAGATGTGGTTTTAGTCACTCCTAAAAAGAAGACTGAGTTTGCTGTGCTCAGAGCCAGCAGCTGCTCGCCCGCATCCCCATGGCCTGGAGCCCCGAGGCAGGCAATCCCTTCTGGAGCAGCGGCACCGATGGCCACATTAGCTGCGCTGAGCTGATGCCATGTCAGTGACACCAAAGACAAGCCTGAGGAGATCCAGATTTGCAAAAATGATTTGATTATCATTTTAAACCATGCTTAACTAGCTGAAGTGGGTATCTGAAGGGCAAAGTGCAAAATATCCATGGCTGTTCTGGAGCCACATGTCTGAGATATCACTGCTAAGCCCCACCTTTCACCAAATGCTTCACATTTGGTTAATGTGAAGATGACTGGGCCCATTTAGGTCAATTGACCTCAACACAGCAGTAGAGGCCCCTGCACAGGAACAGCTTTGCAGACTGAGACATGCGTATCCAGAGAAATACAGCAAGAAAACCCCCAAATGTTGGCTCCAGATACTCACCACACTACACCGTGAGACGCTACAGCTACCATACCTGCAGGAACTCACATATCCAAAGTGAAAATCTCCCCATGGCACAATTGTGGTGCTCAGAAGTGTTAACCACAAATCCCCAAGTACCTAACAATTTATTTTATGTATAATTCATAACAAAAACTTGGGAGGATTTTGCTAGGCAGCTCAGCTAAGTGCTCGCTCTTAGCTGTGTCCGGGCAAAGAGAAGGGGGAAGAAAACCCCGGTATGCCTTCCTTTGAGGTCTCAGGGTCTTCCATTTCTGCCGTTCTGCCAGTCCCCACCACCAGGCATGTTTACAAACCCGTCTCCACCACCAGCCCAGCTTGCCACCAACCCCACTGCTCGCTTACACGAACCAGGGCTGCTTTGGCTACGCTACGAATGCAGCTCCCAGCCTTGCCCTCAGCCCCTCACTGCAGGGCAGGTCTTCCCAGCAGCGCTCTGCTGCTTGTGGGTCTTAAAGCGCTCTTGAACAGTGAGTGGGAATTTGCTGGTAAACATGAGCAAAATAGATCAAAACAGGACTATATACAGACTCCTGTAATGCTCTTTGGACAATTTACTGAATCCTGCTGTAGTGATCTCCCACACAACAGCCCTCAGGAGTCTGTGCAGGGTCCCGAGAGATGCCAGCAGCATCCTCCTGCCCTCGCATTTTGCTCAGCTCTGATCTCCACATCCTGGCTGCAAGGAAGTGGTAATTACACAGTAATGAGGAACAGCTACACTGCTGGCTGCCAAGAACAGCCCCCAGCCACCACTCGACACCAGCATGCGCAACGGGAACCACACACTTATGCTAAGACACGCTAACACTTCTGATTAAATGGCCAAAATTTTATATAATGTTCTTGTAAGTGGGCAAGTTGCAGGGTTTTTTTTTTTTCCAAGAAGAAGCAGAGTTAGGACTGCAGCTTTTGAGAATATTAACTGTGGTATGGTTAGGGGCTGTGGGAGGAGGAAGGGTGGGGAGGAGCGTGAGCCCTGGTCCCTAAGACAAACAGGGCGCTGAAGAGCAGCGGGGCAGCTCCAGGCCCTGCGCTAGGCTGGAGGCACCGGCAGGTTCAGCCTGCCTGCTCCAGGCCTGTGCCGGGGAGCTCGCACCCGAAATAGCCTCTCCCAGCTACACCCTGAAGAAACGAGATGTTGTAAGGCCTGCAGAGGTTCACAGGGCAGCGCGCTTTCTGCTTCTGTGAAGAGCTCGCACACTAAAGGGGTATAAGGCATCGGCTATGCGACCCGCAGCTAACCCCACCCTCTGCGTCTGTAAGTATCTCTTGATACAGCCGAGGACAAGAACTAACAGGATACCGTGTCCTGCCCTTGCTGCGACCACGAGATAAGATTCTGAGCTTGCCAAACAGAAAGGGGATTGTGAAGGGCGCATTAGTTGTAAATAATGGTAGCGGTAAATAACGTTTAATGAGGAAAGTTGCAGTTGTCTACAAAAACACGAACCTCTCCTCAGACGGCGCGGATCTCAGGACCAGCTGCAAGAGGTCCGCCGCCACCGCCGGCTGATAAAGCTTGCTGTAAACCACGAGGCCGAGCGTGCGGGGGGTCACCGGGATTACAGACTAACAGTATCTAAAACGGGTTGTTGCTGCTGGCCCTCAGCTTCGAGGCCGGGTGAGGACCGGGCTGCAGGTGGGAAGCTTCGCGCTTCCTGTGGTTCGAGAGCGGCGCCGGCCGCACCGCTGGGGTGCCCGCTGGCGCGTCCAGGCAGATGGTGCTGCTGGCTGGTAATACCGAGTGTTTTATATGTCTGTTGTAGGAGCTTGTTGGTCTCAGAGCAATGTGAACTGAGCTCTCACTAATAATAAGAAAGAACATCATATATCTAATGGGCTTTCCCAAATTTCTTGTTTTACCACTTAATGTACTGTCAGCACTGCTTTCTTATACTAGCGAAGATGTCAGTGACTACACAGAGGTTTATGGATTGTTTGTTTAATGTACACACTTACTTAAGACTAAGTTTGCTTGTTTGGTAATTCTTCTGATGCTGTGTAAGTGAATCAGAGAGAAAATGGAAGGAGAAAGAATTGCCAGTTTTGTTGCTTTGGTGTATTATGTTTGGGGCCAACGTAATTGCTTGTGTGGAAATGCTGACAAGATTTGAGCTCTGATGGTAGGAAGTTTATTTTTAAAGAGTGGATTGCATGACCAACCTGATGCTAAATAAATCTGATGCTAGTTAATCCAGAAATGTTTATATCTGTTATTTGCTGACAGCTACTGCTCAGCACAGGATAAAGAATGCTAGCCAGCCTTCAGGTAGGAGGGTGTGACGATGTGCGGCTCTCTGTTTCAGCATAGTCTTGAATGAATTTCAACCTGGTATAACATTTTCACTTCTGCTTTTCTCTCAAAACATTAGCAAGTGGATAACAAGCTAAACCAGCGGCAGGACATAGAGGCACAGGGCTGGAAAGAGCTTTGCAAAGGTGCCCGGCCCATCTCTATGGCTTGAGGTGTGCTTGTCTAACCTGCTCTTAAAGACGTCTCACAGAGAAGATGCTCTGCTTCTTGGGCCATCTACTGACACACTTCAATATTCTTACAACTGGGAAGTATTTCATAAATTTCATAATCTAACAACTGGGAACTATTTCATAAATCTCAGTCTCTTTTGGCTGTAGTTCACAACTTATCTATCATGGAGATTTTTTTTTTCAATGCCTTCTAATGAATCCAAGGCTTTTAAAATGCTCCTGCCTTCAGCATCCTCTCTCAACCTCACAAGGCAGGTGTTACCCTGCAGGCTACCTACCTGTGATCTTTGACTGTTCCGCTTGCTCTCCTGTGGATTTTTCTTTCTTTAGCTGACTACTGTCTTTCTCAAGCAATATAGCTTGAAGATGCGTTCGTCCCTCAAGCAGAGGCCTTGGCGGGGTGAGGCGGCGGGAGGGTTGTTTTGCTTTGCCTCTGCAGCGTTCCTGTGCCCCAGCCTGGCGTTTGGTGCCTTTTGCTCCAGCTCAGCTGTGGGCTGCATCTGCCAGCTACTTGGCCACTGCCTTGCACTGGTGCAGCTCATTATTTCTGCCCACCTGCGGCTCCTTAGGTCTGTGAGCTGCCTGGTGCAGAGTCCCTGCTGCAGCAGGTGGTTTTCAACATCTGAGTGCTGGAAGAAAAATGATTAGAAGCAACTGCAAGAATTCCCTCTGCAAGACCTTCTACATGGCAGCAGTGCTCCAGGAAACCTGCCTGCTTGGGCATTTCTGCTGCTTAGCTTCGTTCCAAGCTGATGTAGTGGATATTTCTTATTACTAAATTAGTAATAAGATAGTTCTTATTACTAAGCCTCTTCCTTCCATCTCCATAGCAAAGTAAAAAAAGAGCAGTGAAATGTGTGACAATCATAATGAAAGAAGAGAGTATTTATAGGAGCTGGGTCTTATGAAATAAGAATTCTAGCTGGAGCTCAAAATTGTTATGCTTTGGACTGAACCGGTAGTTACAAGTAGAGCATCAAAGCACCGTGTGGAACCTTGTGTTACAGTGTGAAGCTACCCTGGTTTCACAGTGTTCTCCACTATGGCTTCAGTGTTCTCCACATATGCAAACACTGCTTTGTCTAAAATGTTCATGGATGCAGACGGCTTGGGGAATGATTCAGTATTTTTACCTGCATTATGAATTCTCCACACTTAAAAGATTGGTTTTATTTGACATTAAAAAAAAGGCTTGAAACTTCTTTGCTTCCGCTTATTTCTTGCCTCATTGTCACACTTTAAATCCTCCAGTTAGGAGGCATTTAAAAGGCCTCTCAGCATAGGGTGGGAGTGAAGCTTCCACAGTTTCTCAGCTTCTCTTCCCAAAAGCTCAGTTTCTGCAATATGGGCAGAGGCGGACCAGAAAAGGTGTTTTGCCCATGTGGAGCATGTACAAAACTTGATTTTTCATCTTGCCTGCTAGACTTGGATAATTTTCAGTGCTTAAGTTGCATGGGCTGTGATCTTGATTTAATCTGATGGGCTATGACAGGGACACCATGAATTGCATACAGATGGCTCTGCCCATGGAAGGTCAAATCCTGTATGTGTAGGCTGGCCAGGCATGATTCTTCCTGCTGAGGTGGACAGATATCCTCTGATTTCTTTCCTTCTCTTTCAAAATAGTGAGGAACTCAAAATCCCACAGAGCATGTAACAGAATTGGGTAGGATTGATTCCAAAGAGCAAAACACTTCTGCTTGTATCCGCTCAGAGGTGCTCCCTTGAGCATGGTCGTGTGTCACCAGTGAGCCCGACGGCCTAAATGAGTGACAGCAACATGTCAGCCTTAATGCTGTGTGGTTGGAACCTGAGTTAGAAGCTGCCTTAGCCAAGGCGGGGAGTCCTGCTTGGGACAGAGTCTTGCCCCCGGGGCTGTACCCTGCCCAGCAGCCCTTCCTGCACAGGCGGGCAGGCCGAGGCGCAGGGCTCAGGAAACGTTTGGTGCCAAGGACATGGCTACACTGCTCCTTGGCCAGCCACAGAGGGCACGAGCACCTTGAGTTCCTACCCATGCCTCGGGCAGCAACTAACTCATCAGCTAGTAGCTGTGTGTCCACTGCCCATGTCACAGAGACCTTTTTAACTTTCATCACTGCCTTGACTCACCAGAAGAGAAAATCTGAGGAAATCACTTAGGAAAAGAGAGACTCTGGAGAAGATGTTGCCATTTGGGGCACCTTAACCCAGCTGGCCAAGCAAGGGTAGGAGAAATCTCTTGCCGTGTGGGACAGCATGCGGAGAGTTCTGTCAGAAGGGTCATGCACTGCTGACAGAGGGTCTTCTACCAGCCCACAGCGGTCTACAACATCCGTCCTGTGGAGAAGGGGCAGGATGCAGCACTAAGCTTCACTGGCTGTCTAGGGTTCCAGAATTTACTTTTTTCCTACAGGATGTTTCATCTCTAGCACAGTCAGCCTTCTCTTGGAAGAAGTCATCCATCTTCTGACATCAGGGGATGTGTTTAAATTAGGATTAAATGCTATATTTTTTCTTAATAACCTTATTTAATGTTCTTAATCCTTTTCCAAAGGTCTGATGCAACCTCTGCCTCTCTTCCTACCCCTCTGTGGAAGAATGGCCTGGAAAAGGGGAAACTTAGAGAAAACTTAGGGCCTAACAGAAGTTTGGGCCTTACAGAAGCTTGCTTGGGGTGATACACATCCAGGATGGCTGGTATGTGCGGAATCTACCTCC
>JAWLRI010000607.1:414090-424986 GCA_034781795.1 Crypturellus tataupa
AATAAGAGCCCTCTCCCATGTTTTGGGGTGAGTGATGATTGCACAGTTGTACTTCAGAGCTAGCTAAAAACCATATGCTGGAGTAGAGAATTTCCTATACTGACATCCGAACCCTGCTTTGGAAATGTTGCATTTGAATAAATCCCGCTGTTTGTAAACTTGACTACTTTTCTGGGGGGGGCAATCGGACCTGCAGACTGTTCGTGAATCCGATACTGCCAGAGTCAAGCTTGTAGTGGATCATACTATTTGGGAACTCGATTCGCTGCCACCACTATGGCTTTCAAATTGCAACATTTTCACACCCTCTTTGCAGGGGCAGATATGACATGTTCCTTAAGAAAGGTGCAGTTACTGGGTGCAGTTGCTTTTCTCAACAGCAGAAGAGGGCTGGAACTCCTTGTTCTGAAGTTAAAATTTCACAAAAAAAACTTCTGCTTTTGTGCTGGCATAGTTGCAGAAACAAGGAAATGATCCAGGCATATGACAGGCATTTTCTTTCCTTGTCATTCCAATTACATTGCCAAAATAGATGCTGTAGAGCACTTAGGACTCTCATACACATCTATATGCCTTTAGCAAAGCTCTACATCTCCGTTATGTTTAGGCTGAATTTAATGCTGGTGATTAAGAAACCACTTTGTAAACATTGCAGGAGATAAGATAAAGGCATTTACATCATTAGAGATGACCATGCAGCTGAAGATGAGCTACATTTTAGGAAGTTATGCCTCATTATGTAACTGAATACTACATCTGTCTGTGCAAGCATTAAAAAGAGTATCACGAGTTTGCTGGAGTTCATGTTTTAATTTATTCTGCAATCTCATTCAAAATATAAATACAATTTCATTCAGCACTAAACACAATCATTTAAAACCACTGTTAAGATAGATTAACATTGATTTTTAAACATAGGCACAACTTGACCGGTTTTGGGAGAACTGTGGTTACTTGGTCAGCAAGATTGAATGACTTGCAGGTTGAATCAAGATCTTACAGCAGTTCAGTATCTCCATTCTTGGTTATTGCTGATTACTGGAAAAATTATGCACCCTTGTTAACATTTCAGTCACTTATATTACAAAGCTGTCAAGCTTTGTGTCAAAGCTGTGCTTCTCCCAGAGTATCCATCTAAAGCACCACTCCCCCTCCTAGCAGGCTGCAGTAGAATACACAGAGGTTGGTGCAAGTGGGGGCAGTTCAAACTGCTGCACTTGCAAAACAAGCAGCACAACTAAAGGCAAGGCTCTATTACAATGGAAAAAGGAAGCTAAATGCAAAAATAGTCTCATCTTTAGGTGCCCTTCCCACCCACTAAAAGGACTTAGATAAAGTGCCAAGGAACAAGCTACAGTAAAAGATATATTTTTAAAAAATATATTGATCATGTAAAAATAAATCTGATGTGTCTACAATGCATACCCTCTCTCTAGCAAAAACTGGGCTCAGCTACTTCAGGGTGCCAAGTTTGGCTTCTGCTCATTGAGAAGCTGCTTTCAGATGACACTATCCCATATTCTAATTTATCTGAAACACTCTAAAATAAAGTACTGCAGTCACCTTGTGTCCACCCTGACACTGAAAAGTATTGGTAAACCTCACAAACTTGTGCAAATTCATTACTGTATGACAGAAATATAGGCCAAGTCATTACTTTGGTCCCCACTACACCTTAAGAACCCAAACAACAGGCTCCTTCACTTTCCCCTCTCAACTCCTTTGTGCTGCTTTGGCTTCTAGACTGAGCACTATCTCAGGGTACTCTGGTTTGCAAGAGAGGTTTGGTAGAAATTGCAATAAAAGGAATAGCTCTGTTTAAAGGTCTGGCATTCCTCACAATCCCTAGCTATAAAAAGAAAGTAAGATTTGGTTTCAAACAACTATAACACATTTTATGAAACTGAACACATCATAATTCTTTACCTGGAATAACTCTGTGGGTACCAGCTGTGCTTTGCTTCAGCAGCATAACAGCCATACTTGGTCACTTGGTCCCAAAATAAATCCTTAAAACTTGTTAGTATCTTGTCTTTGATTTTGCCTAATCTGAAACTGAAGAATTGCACAGTATTTTGGGTTTGTTAAAAATAATGAAGCCCTATTATCTGCCTCCTGTAGTCTCTACTGAGTTGCTGATTTGAATGTTCAAATTCACTCGCAGAGGCAATAGTGCATGTCTGTTAGAATATACAATAATCAGTGCTTAAGAAACAAATTACTGCAGTGCAACACAGGAGATCCACTTAGCTTCTGGAAACTCTCCCCTTATTCACAATTTTTTTCCATCTTCAGGCCTATTACTGAAAATATTTCTGTTGATTAAACAGGAAAGCTGTATGAGAAAAAATGCTTTTAAAAATCATACATAAAATACGCTACAAACTCTCTTCGATTTAAACACAAGTGTCTTTCTTCTTTGCCATTTTGTCTAAAGACTAAATAAGACTAAATACTTCGAGGAGTTAGATCAGGGTCTTACTTTGGCCATTTGCAACAGGGACTTCTTAAAACTTTTCTACAGTGCTTATCATGGTACAAATACCCTCCTATAAAAGTGTCTCATGCTCCTTTTGACCTGCTACTCTGGCACAGATTTGTCTCTATCTAAGATTTAAATTGTGTTCTTTATGGAGTGTGTGTATATAAACATATAAACATACATACATATATGTATGCATACACGTATAATGCAACTGCAGAATATACAAACCCAATAGGGATATAACATTTTCCTGCATGGAAAGACATAGCCATGATTTTGATGCCACTGTCCCTAAGTGTCTTAAGCTAAATGCTTTGGTGCAGTATCAAATGCTTTAGTAGGTGAAGCAAGCTGGAAAGGCTCTTGATAATATATAATGCCCTACATCTGTCCTCTCTATCTCTCTGCTCGATCAGTAAGCCACTGTGGCCAGTGTTCAAAGAGCCAATACTGCAGGGACAACAACTTTATTCGACACCATCTGAACAATGTCTGCTCACAAAAGCTGGGCAGAGGGAGAGGGGAAGGGAGAATATAGGGCGCTCTGAAACCAGCGTAAGAAGAGGGCAAAGCTGCAATTCAAAATAATGCAATCCAAAACTTCATCACCTTCATTCCTACCAGTCCTTGGACTCTGAAATAAAGTTCCATAGGCTTTCTGGACATATGAATAAACCACCACGTAAACACACCTTGTTGTAGTCCCTTAGAAATAAAGGTATACAGCATGTCTCTGAAACACTAGAGCGCCAAGGTATTTTCCCTAACCCACTATGCAGCTAAGCTCGTTTCTATTAGCACTGGTAAAACACAGGGATAATGACACCCTTCTATTGAGCAAATGATGCTCCAGACAAGTTTTTAAAGAGAATTAAGCTTCCTAGAAGTGCAGATAGAAAGCTTTTGATTTCACAGTGTACCTGTCGGCACCATTAGGTGGATAATTATCCTGAAAAGTTTGACTTTCAGCTTCCAATGGCTCTGAGCAGCTCTGCAGCTTGAGTTTTCAGCCTTCAGTTGCTCATGTTTTAAAATGTTTATATTGCATAATGCAAATAGCAGTTTTGATACATCCTCATACTCTGTACCAGCACAGGCACACTTGAGGTGGCTGGGCCTGGCTACCTGCCCAGGTATGCCGTAACTCTCCCATGTTTTGGCTACGGGGCTGCCTGTGGAGAAACAAACTACTGAACCTGGCTACAGTTTCTATAGTGCTATTTGTTTCATTTGGGTTTCTTTCCTGTTAAGAAAGGCAAACTATAAATTGGAAACAATTGCATGCAAATCTAAGTAAAAACTACTTAGGAGTGTGAAGTACCACAGAGGAACCTTGAGAGGTTTACTATTTTGATGATTAAGCATGTGATTAAAAGCCCACTGAATATGATGGAAAGACACCTGAGGACTTCCATAAGCTTTTGTTATCTACACACTGAGACTATTGCATATAACAACTAATTAAGTTATAGTTGCATCACTGAGGAAATGTCAATAATGAATACTTACTTTTGCTAACATAAGCAAATAGTTTTCTAATGAATAATATCATTTAAAAATTCAGCTATAGCATTCATATGGGAAATCAAAGCAGATTGCTAAACCCAAGATTAAAAAGTAATAAACTAAATTGTATAGAAATTACAGATGTGCCTGCACACACCATATAGTTCAAATATCCAAAGTAAAGATATAAAAAAAAATAGATATTATAAAATTAAATATTCAATGAGATACAGCCTGCACATAAATCTGCACTCACTGAAAATCCTGAGTATTCTCCAATCTATGTTCTGTTGGTGAAAGCTGTCTTCATGTTGCATTTATCAAGCCCAGGCTTGCATCTTGTATTATCCTTCTAGGAAGTAGAGGGCTTATATAGTCAGACTATATTTCTCACACTATACAGTGATGAACAGGAAAAAAAAAAGTCTTGTGCTGTGAATTAAGAATGTGTGTAGTCCTGCTAAATATCAGATCAAAAAGTACTTGGTAAAGTTGTTTGGATGTCTCTATATAAAGCTTCAGGTATCATTCAGGAACAACATTACTTGTCTCTGAAACAAGCACCTAACCAATACTAAACTGTACAATGCAATTTGATTGCAAGAAACATATGGACTTTTGGTCAGTTTGACTATGTTTTCAGTGCCTTTTTGAGGTCAGAGTAGAAATTGGTCAGGGTACTAGCCATGGCAGTGTCAACTGCAGATTGTGGTAGCATCCCTCGCAGTTCAGTCTGAATATAACCTGTCAGAAGACTGTGGCTAGGGTGGTCCTTAAGGGGGACGCAGAACCATCCACAAGGGTGGTTGAATCCACGAACAAAATTAGGTCTCACTTCTCCATAGTCTAGGCTTATACCTATTGAAGAAAACAAAAACGTGAATTCATTTAAGACAGACGAAAAACAAAGGCACAGTAAATTTTAAAGCACAAGTTTCTGCTTGGGGAATTCAGTAGTAGGGACAAATGCATACATTTGGGGATATTTTCATGTAAGCACTCTACCACTCCTGTTTCTCAGCTGGTATAAATGGTGCTTTAATATGGCTCATGGATAAGCTGGTATTTGCACACCTATCTGTAAAATGTCCCATTACCTTTGAAATACTTCTTGCAAACCACCTTATGCAGTTTTTGAATGTAAGTATAGAACAAATACAGAACTAAACCTAAACCCAGAACAGATCCTAAAGAGAACTAAACCTAGAATCATATCTTACACCAAGCAGCTATTGCAAAGTAAGAAACAGAGTTGAGTGGTGCCTTACCGCACGATAGAAGCCCATCTTCATAACTTGTAGTGTAAGAGAAATCAACAAATTCTCTTGGAGCTATGATGTTGAAGAGCTGGCCTGCAGTGGTGTAGCGCATAACACAGCAGTTCTTGTTGAGTGACACAAGAAGACAATAGGAAAACAAAAAGAACTAAGTACAACAAAAGGGAAATATATGCTTGCATAGGTTTTTCCAGAAAGGCCAGCACCTCCACTGGTAGCCTTTCTCCTCAACTATGCACTGCACAGACAACTCCAGTGAAGACTGAATGAAGCTGTCATCTTCTAGTATAAAGAGCTAAAAGCTGTGTAGCTTTTATGTGCATTACCTACTACTTAACAACTCTGAAAGGACAAGAAATAAACCCCAGAAGGCCACCCAGTACTAGGAGCCTCTGTAAAGTACTTATAAGCCGAGAAGTGGGTAACTTTTAAAAGAGAATGCAAACAAGTCTCCAGAAAGGCATTCTAGACTAAATGAAAACATTTAGTGTTTCTGCAAATATTACTAAATATGTATCTGTAAATAATTAGCAAAAAACCTTTGTCACTTTTGAAGTCAGAAGCCCACAGGCTTTCAAAATTCTGTACTGACTGCCCCCAGCAATCAAACTAGAGCTACCAGCTGGCACATAATCAGCTTCAAACCTACCTTTCTTTTGCAGTTCCTGTCCCTCAGTATGAACTATTCTAGCTCCCAGAAAAAAACAAGAAAAATAACAACAACAAAAAATGTTGCATAGTGAAGTCAGCCTTTGGAAATAGGGAGGGGCTGTAGTTTTTTAGTTTATACAAAAGTATGTGTGAAATTTCGTACTGAGAAAAAGAACAAACCAAGCTGTATGAAAAATCTTTGAGATATAAAACACTTCTCTATAGTTCTCTTTGTATGTATTTTTTTTCAGGGAGTAGCAGAGCTCTGAGACCAGGGAGAATCATAACCTCCCTAGTTTTATTCCATATTTTCCTTATTTTCCTTAGTATCCTCATTTATAGCATTGATGAACTAAATTTGAGGCTTCAGAACAGAACTGTGAAGACAATCCTCCTATCTGAGCTTACTCACAACATGTATACACAAAATCGCATGCACATATAGAAAATATCTAACTACTAACTCCTTTGGCTAAAATTTATATTTGCTGGTACAACTGTTCTGCTGCACTGTTGAATTTACACAGGCATCTATATATCTTTTCTTTATGAAACTAATCAAGTCTTTACCTCTTCGAACGTTTCTACAATGTCCATTGAAGTCATTAAGCTGTCCCAGTCTAGCCTGTAAGGCCCAGGTCGAATATGATCCACTATTCTGTTAGTAACATCTTCCACCACTCCTTGAGCTTTGTAGCTAGAGAAACATAAATTTACATTTAATAGTGAGAAACTCTTTCCAAGCACTGTATTAGTTTGCAACAGCAGGTTTACTGTAATAACTTGCTATCTGGGGTTATAATAAGCATACAACTCTGTCAGAGAGATAGTATGGAGAAAGACCTATTGGTATATCAACTCCTTTTCACTGCAATAAATGGTATTCAGAGACACTGTGTGCTTAAGCTGTAATTGTATTTCTCAAACTGCAAATTTTTTCCTCACATGAAAATCATCATGTTATTTCTAAAACAACTTGTCATTTTACCGCTGTCTCACAGGAAGCAAGTGAGTCCTCCAGGGAAAACTGGAACTAAAAGCAAACAGAAGAGTACAAGGATATGTGGGAAAGATAATTTTCATAAAGTAGGAACAACAGTAGTAAAGCCAAAACAGTAAGCAACTAAGTTATGCTTTGGCATCCTGTTAGAATACCATAGAAAATAATTCACTGTGTTACTAGACATTAGATTTCTTGCTTATTTGAGTTGTCTGGCCCTCAAGAAGGACAAGTAGATCAGAATTATTATTTTCAAGAGATTTCTCACTCATTAAGCTATTATTAATAATAGCAGTTAATTATTCAGAAAACACATTATTCACCCACATAATTCAACCCCCACTCACATGGTCAGAAGTGGAGGACAACATTGACATGCTAGTGGTGGCTTCTAGGCAGCTGTTTGTAAGTCCCTCAAAGGATCCTGTGTTTGAACAGGTGTATATGCAATGCTGCAGTTTTCACCTGTCAACAGAAGCCACTGCCCTCCTGGCTGTGGCTTAAGCTACAGCACTTGTTGTTGATGCCAATGTGCACTGATGGATTCAGCAGACTTGGTATCTGGGCTAAAAGTTCTTGTAGATTCAACAGGCCTTGTACTCCTCAGAGTATATCAGTCCCTGAGATACTTTCAAACACTACCACTTCACAATATTTTTCTTGATATTTTCTAGTTACTATTTCACTGCCTAAACCTACCGTTACTTATGGAACCCAATCACAGAAACTCACAAAGGAAAAACCTTTTTTGGCACACATCTTTCCCACGATTAAGGGCGTGATGTCTCAGTCTACTGTTCTTGCACAGGTTGTAACAGTACAGGCACTGTAAAAGGTAATCTGTCACTCAGAAATGCCTGGGAGCTACTGAATCTGGGCTTGATTGTGTGGTTTACAGATAATCTTTCTAAAAAGTCTGGAAATATCATATTGCCAACTTAAGCCTATGGGAGTTTTGTGGTATGTTCCATAGTATTCACCTTTAGTTATTCCGGGCAACATGCAAGAATAAAGCATTGAAATACAAAACTAAAAAGAAATGCTACAGGTCTTTGTATAGCAAAGAAGTATATTAGATAATCCAGCTAACTTCTTCACATCCTAAATTCTCTAAAGAATATTTGTGGAACCATAAAAATATGTTTCCACAAAATATGTGTCTGTTCTTAAAACAAACTTACAGGTATCCACTTAATTCTTCTTATGGTTTACGCCAAACAATAGAATCTTTCTGAAAAAAAAAAAAAAAAAAAAGAAGTTAGGGTATTAACTGTTATTCACAGACAATTTAAAACGTCCAGAAAACTGCATTATTTCTGAAGAACAAAATATTCACTATTAACTATGGCATATCTCAAAGTGCTCAATGACTTAATACCTGGGAACTTTTGTATGATTTTCTTAAGAACAGAAGTATATATTTCTGGTGTCTTTTACTAATAATCTTCCATTCTTTCAAAAAAAAAATCACTCCAGTGACTTTGTCAGTATCAGTATCCAGAAGCCCCTCCAAAAATAGCACCTGGCAGAGTAAGACAGTTTACCAGGAATGCAAAGAGCATAATGCATCACATTATTACATAAAGCCTTCCTTCCAAATAAATGATGACCAGAAAGTCACTGTCTGGACACTGCTCAGACACAAAGACTATATAGATTATGTTTGCATTTCTGTAACATTTGAGCAAACACGTGTGGCAGGAGGTGCTGACAGTCGCTGACAAGGAAATTTAAGCTATTCCTCTCTCCTAGATGCCTGACTAGAAACAGCCTGCAAGCAGCAGTCAATTCATTTTAGAGTTTGTCACAAAAAATAAAGAAATGGTATGGTGTCCCCTTTTTTTTTTTTTTTTTAATCTGACTGTAAGAAGGAACCTTGGTATATATTTTGTTTATTTAAGTGTTATAGATGTGTCCTTCGGGATTTTCTTTATTTGGTATTATGAATATATAAACATTAATGATGAAATAACCTAAAGAAAAATACTGTAAGAACCACATCCTGTGGTTAGGCATATTGAGGGGAAAAGTAATTTCTCCCTCAATAAAATCTCCCCAGAGAATCTTCCTTGCAGGTTATTAAAGCTCTAAATTGCTTTTACATGGCAGAATACCAAAATGAAAGAAAGGAGGAAAGGAGGAAGGCAGAAAGACAGGAAGTCCAACAGGGAATTTTACAGGAGTAAAGTATGGGGATTAAGGGGATCTGAACAGTAAGATTCAGGTAACTTTCTAAAGGAAAATAATGATGCAATATATCATTTAGGAAAGCAGTGTTGAAGTATGTGTTACATTTAGAAAATCTAACCCTGCCTAACCAAAATGTACGCACAGATACAAGAAGTGGTATCATTTGTCAGTAGTAAGCCTCCTTTAGGTACCTGTGGTATGGCTAAAGAGATCTTTCCTAGAACCATCTGGAGTTATCTCTTTACCTCAGGTTATAATTAGTTAGCAGTCTGCTTCCTTGTGACTCAAGCCCCAAAAAGGAGGATGTCAAGACTTAGAGATAAGGCTTGCCTGGACATCAGGACCCTCCCACCCAGACCTTGACAGAAAAAGTCTTTTATCTCCCTGGAACAGTGATAACCGTTGCCGTCTGGCCTATCTCTTCCTTGTCAAGGCCTTAAGAGACAAGGACAGACTCCAAGGAAGAACAAGAAGACCCCAGACACAATTACAAATATTGGCCTGAACCACTGCATGAAGGGTGAGAAATTTAGATTGTAAGGCTACAACTGCCCAGGGATTTCTTTATTCAGGGTCTGTCTTTGGAGGAGCCCACCCTGAGCTGCAATTACTGCACATGTATCACTATAATTTTGCTCTGGCTTGACATTAAATTTCTGCTCAGGGCGAACCCTGGGTCAGACCCAGTGATGGTGGCTGGCAAGATTTAAGTTTCTACAACAAAAGACTCTCCAAAAGCACTGCAACGAAAAGGCAAAGAAATCTACTACACTAGTAAGTGCCTAGGACTGAGGCACCTGGGAAGTTTATTTAACTTAATGGAGTGGGACTCACAATTGTCAAGCAGCTAAAAATTAGTGTATGACAAACTGCTTGGGGAAAGCAGAAGCTGCCTTCTGCTCTTATGGGAGGAAATGGGACCACTGATATGTCATGAAGCTTGAAGGCAATAGATGTATATGAAGAAATGTGAAAGGAAGAACCCAGAAAGAGGAGCATGATGAGTTCAAGCATTACAGACAACTGAGATTCCAGAGGTTGTCAGGCCTTGCCTGAAAGCTGTGCCTGGACAGTTAGAAAGTACAAGAAGGCATCTCACAACACTACTAGTACTAACATTTCAAATTTTGTTTCAAAGAAAGCCAAAACCCTACACAGGTTAAGATTCCCCTGTGAGGCACTTTCCTGAAAACTTTCATGAAGAATGGCAGAGTATGTCCACACAGAGAGGAAAAACTCACTGTTATCTCGGACAGCTGTACTGTCCTAGAGTTCTTACTTCACAGAGCCCCTCACGTGGGAGTCCTGTAAGAATGTGCCAAATGTTTGACACTAGTGGCACCCAGCACACTTCCCCCTAGGGGACCTTCCACTTGCTTGACACAACACACCGTGCTACACGCAGGAAACTCCAGCTAGGTCACTTACAGTTCTCTTAGCGACCCGCCATTCGCTGTCTCCGATGCTGTGGTACTGAATCAGAGTGTTCTGCAGCTTTGTAGCCAGGGGTGTTGAATCTGGCAGGAGATCCATCTTCTCTACCTCTCTCCTGCGCTAGCGATAAATAAATAAATAAATAAAAGTGAAATCACAGCAGGACTAAAATTAAAGCATTACTCATGTAAACCCGATGACGTCCGCTCCCTCTGAGCAACGACGGCGGAAATTACCAGTCTCACAACAGACTCCCCCAGATCGACGCTTGCAGACGGACACCTGGCGCAGGAGGGCGGCGCGCAGACCAACGTCCCCCCCAACGGCTGCCCCAACGGCCGCCCCAACGGCCG
>JAWLRI010000607.1:445938-458091 GCA_034781795.1 Crypturellus tataupa
CAGGTGCAGGACCCTGCACTTGTCCTTGTTGAACCTCATGAGGTTCCTCTCTGCCCAACTCTCCATCCTGTCCAGGTTTCTCTCTGAATGGCAGCACAGCCCTCCAGAGTGTCGGCCACTCCCTCCAGTTTGGTATCGTCAGCAAACTTGCTGAAGGTGCAGTCTGTGCCCTCATCCAAGTCACTGATGAACAAGCTGAAGAGTCCTAGGTCAAGTACTGACCCTTGTGGGGGTCTGGCCACAGACGTCCAACCAGACTCGGTCCCATTTATCATCACCCTCTGGACTCTGCCATCCAGCCAATCCTCAATCCACTTCACTGTCCACTCATCTAACCCACACTTCCTGAACTTCCCCATGAGGATCTTATGGGAGACAGTGTCAAAAGCCTTGCTGAAGTCAAGGTAGACAACAGCCACAGCTCTCCCATCCATCCAGCCAGTCATCCCATCGTAGAAGGCTATCAGTTCATCAAATATGACTTCCCCTTGGTGAATCCGTGTTGACTACTCCTGATCTTTTCCTTACCTAGAGATAGCCTCTAGGATGAGCTGCTCCATCACCTTTCCAAGGACAGAGGTGAGACTGAGCAGCCTGTAGTTTCCCAGGCTCCTCCATCCTGCCTTTTTTCAAGACTGGAGTGACGCTGGTTTCTTCCAGTCCTCTGGTACCTCCCTCGCTCTCCATGACCTCTCAAAGATGATGGAGAGCAGCTGAGCAATGACCCCCGCCAGTTCCCTCAGCACTGTTGCATGCATCCCAACTGGGCCCATAGATTTATGCATGTCCAATTTGCTTATATAATCGCTAACCCAGTCCTCCTCGACCAACGGAAAGTCCTCCTCTCTCCCGGTTCTCTCTCTTGTCTCCAGGCTCAGTACAGGAGGGGTGGCCTTAGCAGTAAAGGCTGAGGCAAAGAAGCCATTTAGTAACTCTGCCTTCTCTGCATCCTCCGTCACCAAGGCACCCTTCCCATTCCACAGCTGACTAACATTTTCCCTGGTCTTCCTCTTGTTGCTGATGTATTTGTAGAAGTCTTTCCTGTTGCCCCTGACATCTCTTGCTATCTCTAATTCCAAATGGTCCTTGGCCTTCCTCGTTGCATCCCTGCATTCTCTGACAATGTTCCAATATTCTTCCCCTGTTGTCTGGCCCTTCTTCCATGTATGCACCCTTTTCCTCATTAAGTTTATTCAACATCTTGCCCATCCACTCAGGTCTCCTGCCCCCAATATTACTCTTGTCAAACATATTTGCAGAAATTCTTGATCTACACATTCTTGATCTGCAGGTGCTGTGGGACATCTAAGAAGACTTTGCAAAATGTCAGAGAAGTTAGTTATAATTCATTCATAGTTCATAGATATAATTAATTTATAACTGTCCTAAAAGTCTTTGAACTTCCCGTAACAGCATCAAAGAAGAGTTACAAATCCCACAAATGTGTTATATATCTCATTTGAAAAAACAAAAGTGTTGTTTTCGAAAATAAATATCATTGTGGTAATTACTAGTCACTGCCTAATTTCCACTGTTGATGGAAAGGTCCATAGGGAAGCTTAAGAAGAGAGATGTTGATGCAAATCTTCTTCTATACTCTTAGCTAGTGAATCCCTATTATTCTGCAGTCAGGTTAACTACTGCTTTCAAATGAATAATTACAAGATTTTTTTTCTTTTTTTTTAATTTAGTTGCATTAGCCTATATCTTTCTAGCAAAATGGAAGGATTAATTTACAGTCAGCAGGACGATATAACAGCAACTTATTGGAAAGTGGCAAATGGAGCTAACACGATGTGGCAACAGCACTCAAGCATAGTGTTCAGAGGGTCTTCTACGCCAATGGCACATCTGAACAATAGCCAGGTGAGACTGCAGCATGTAGCATTACACCCAAGGTGGCAGTACTCTAGATGTGTTGATGCTATTAAAGAGAAGAACTATCATCCAAAGTCTTGTGTGACTGAAGCTTGCATAAACACAAGGTTAGCTAGCCCATGCTGAAGCCCCTGTTCCTTCAGGTTAGGCTGCAGGTGTATGACATTGTGTGTCAACATAGACATGACTCCAGTGTAACTTTCAAGAAAACCACTGCTAATATGGTAGTGTTATGATAACTACAGAATTGAAAATGCTGTCTGGATTTTTGGGTGTTTTGCTTAACAGTATGTCTTTTAAATGGCTATTCTCCTAATCTCATTACTTATGGAATTTCACGCAGATCATTATGCAAACTGTAAAGGTTGCCAGATGGACCTCTTAAATGGAATTTAAAAGAACTATTAAATCATTTACTCATTAACTGGTTTGAGAGGAGGGAACAATAGAGTTTTCTGTGTTGGATTGATGGATGCAGGGAACATCTAAGACTAAAAGCATTCATGGCTTACAAATAAAAGTCTGTGAAATGCCAGTAGATGCTGCTGTATGACTTGGAATGAGAAAGTCGTTCTAGACTGGGGACTACGCAGGAGAAGAGGAGATAGAGCTTTAAAACCCCACTAGGAATAAAAGAGGTCACTGTTGCAAAAGCAGCCATAGAAGAAAAGCTCAGAGGGTAATCAGCCAAGCGAGCAGGGTTTCCTTGCTGGATCCATATCTGCAAGGGAATTCAGTCTTGGAGAACTTGGAGGAAAGGAATGCCAGGTGCACTAGAGCCTTGTCATGTAGGCCAGACCAATGAGTGATCTAATCTACCTGATGTAGGCTTCCTACATGTGTCTCTTGCACTGTAGGTATAAGGAGCCAGAAGGAAATCTCTCCATCTCTGCAGGGTAAGTCTAGCTGGGGCCATGATGCTAGCACCTCTTTTTGTGTTTTGGATGGATGGGATGGAGACCTTGTCCCAAGAAGAATGACCAAACTACCAGGTGATGGGAACTTTTGGCAAGAGCACTTTTTGCTGCTGCTGTACAGCTTCTCTAAAGAAAAAATGCAAGACCCCATAGAGCCAGCAAACGAAAAAGAAAAAAGAGAGAGAGACTGAAGGAAGTTTCAGCCTACCCTTGTGATTAGGATACTTTGAAAATTGTGAAGATGGGAAAGAATAAATCTGTTTCTTCTCTCTAATTCAAAGACTTCTCATTATTTTGATGGTCTAAAGGAAGCCATGTTCACTTTGCAAGCGCTGAGTTTGGAGGCCTGCTTTAGCTGGGGAAAGATGGAGTGTGTTCTTGCTATGGAAGAAGTATAATTTGCTGAATTTGGTTAGAATTGGTAGTGAAATAACTGACACCATCCTTCCTCAGTCCCTGTTAGAGAAGAATTTTACTTCTGAAATAAGCTCTAGATATTAATGCCCTCCTCTTATTTGACTTTTTAATTGTTCTTGAGTGGAATTATCACAGAATCATGGAGTGGTTGATGTTGGAAGGAATTGCTGGAGGTCATCTAGTCCAAATCTCCTGCTTAAGTAGGGTCACCTAGAGCATGTTGTCCAGGACTGTGTCTAGACACTTTTGAATATCTCCAGCTTAGGAGACCACAACCTCTCTGGAAAATCTTCTCCACAGAGCTGCATTCCAACAGGTCAAACCCTAACTTTTCCAGGTTCATGAGGTCATTCCTGTGAGGTGCAGGACACTGTACTTATCTTTGTTTAACTTAATGAGATACCGCTTCACCCACCTCTCCAGTTTGTCCACATACCTCTGCATGGCAACACAGCCCTTGGGTATATCAGACCAGTTTTGTATCATTAGTGACCTTGTTGTGGGTGCTTTTCGGTCCTCTTACCCAGGTCACTGATGAACAAGTTGAACAAGACTGGATCCAGTACTGACCTTGAGGGACTCCACTAGCTACAGATCTCCAACTAGACTTTGTGCCACCAATCACAACCTTCTGCCCATCCAGGCAGTTCTCAGACCACGTCATTACCCATTCATCTAACTTACTCTTGCAGAGCTTGCCTATGATAAAATTACGGGAGGCAGTGTCAAAATCCTTTCTGAAGTCAAGGTAGATAACATCCTGTCCTGGCATGACTCATCCACATCTAAACTGGGATTACAGTCCTACTTTAAGTGTAACACAGCAAATCGTCCAAAAAATGCATCTTTTTACTCTGTTCAGACCAGACTACAGGACACGTCAGCTATTTGTTTTCAATTATTTCATTGTGCCCTGTGGCAATCAGGGACAATGTACAAGAAACCTTACCTTTGGGCAGCAACTTAGGATGTTTTAAGTGAATTGCTTTTATCCATTTTAAACTAGTCTTTATTAAGGGTTTGTTTTTAATGCAGTAAAATGAATTTAAATGGAGGTTAAGGCACAACAAAATGGAGACCTCAGATTAACTACCATCAAAACTCATGCACACAAAACATCACCTTTGTTTTTTGAGGATAGGCTTTTATAACAGAAGTTCAAGTTTAGAAGTTCCAGTCTGTGGCATGTTTATTTCTTGGGAAACAACCTATGAATTAGTAAGACCATCTTATCCACAATAGTTATTTCCAGAAATGATATTGAAGCAGATATAGACCTCAGCCATAGAGCCACAAACTTTCACCTTTGCCATTCTAGGTCCTCTAAACTGAGCATATTCATTATGCAGATCATGAATGTAAGAACTATTCTTGGATGTTGTAGATAGAAAGCACACTTTGTCCTGGCTCACTGTATCTTGATTTTCTTTCTTCACTTTTCCTGCATTAGATATTTTTCTTAATTTCCCTGCTAACTAATGTTGCTTTGTCAAAACCCATTTAGATAGTGGAAAGGTGTGCCACACATAATTAAGTTCTTCTGCCAACATTACTGAGAGCAGAGGAACATCACTAAAAATCAAGGTCCTAGGTAACATCATGATCCCAAAGATATCATAAACATCTTCACTGCTCCTGCATGTTTGCAGGAAGTGTAATAATAGCATGTAGGTTCAAATATTTTGACAAATCTAACAAATATTAGTGCTACCTCTTAGAAAGAGAATTAAGATTTGATTTCTTTTTGGAGTAGCATCCAATAACTTGCATTTATGTGGCTGTAATTCTAAATCAAGATTTATTTAAAAGATCAAATGAGAAATTAAGATGGCAAAAAGAAGGCAAAGGTGTGTAAAAACAATGCAACTATTGGCCAGAAAGTCATCAGGTTATAAGTCCTAAACACATGATATGCATCAGGCCTCTCTCTCCTACTTGCTGTGGCTAAGGATTACCTATAGCTTTTGTGCAATTATAGAAACAATAATTTAAGCAGAAAGAATATAATTTATCTGGAAACCCGTTCAACTGCATAAAAACTCACACCCGTGGTGAAAAATAATTTGCTTGTATCTAGTCAGATATTCTGTTCTTTCCTCATAGTAATGTAAATTGTAACCTATTCTTCCTTTCAGTCCTGAAGACAGGAACAATTTAGTGCACTTGCTTTGTATAACTTAGTGCCATTTTTCCCTTGCCTCCACCTTTGATTTTCAGTAAATAATCTTCTCTCTAATTAGCAGAAATCTTGGAAAGGCACGAAGAAGCACAAACCTTGAAAGTGATGACTGACTCTGATCAAATTACGAGCTTCAAAAACACATGTAGGACCTTCATAAATCCAATTTTACAGATGGGAAATAGGAATAGTTTGTTCCCAACATAAGCTTCAGAATGAGTAATTCTGACATGAACCATGAATCTATTCCTTATTAATTCCTACTCTGGTTAGCGTAAGAGCAAGGGTTTATCTGTCTTCTGTGGAAGTTCCTTTGATTCTTGTCTTGTATACACTTGATGACTGAAACCCAGCTGACCTCCTGGTGCTGAGTGCTGGAGGCAGAGAAGTTTCTGTGTGCTCTATCAGTTTTGAGCAAGGCTATATGCTGTGGTCAGAGCAGAAAGCATTGCAAAAAGTCCTTAGCTGCTACCAAGTAATCCTGCCCTAGAAAAGACATAACCTTGTTAGCCTTGCTCTGATCCTGAGCTAAGGAGCCTTCCAGGGAAGGCTAATAAGATTAGGCATGGCAGGATACTAACATGGCTTCCAGATTCACCCTTGTATTTTGTTTGCTGTACCTGGATATACTGTTTTATGAACTTCAGGACTGTAGTGTCTATCCTAGTATAAAAAGGAGAATTATGTCTTTCATATTTAGAAATATATTTTTAAAAACATTCCTTGCAATTCTTTTTTAGGGTCCTCTCTTTTAAAATCCATTTGACTCATTTGTTTGGTCTTCAGCATGGCTAATCTCTTTTGCTGAGTTCAAAAGGTGATACCTACACTGCTGTCTATTCATAAATCCCAATCCAGGAGAATATCCTATCCAAATGTACATGGTAGACCTTGAAGCTGACATCCAGTTGGGGCCAACTACCCCCATACAGTGGATATGGGGTATTCTTAGACAGCACAGCTATCCCACCAGGCTCTCCACATATTCCCCCTACTTCTGGCTTACCTGCACCATGCACTTATCCATCAAGCAGCATTTCGAAGAGAACCATCACAAATCCTTACTGGTGATCCTCAGGATCCTCCAGAAAAGCAGGAAGGGCTCATGGATCTGGCAGCTCAACATGAGCCTGCCCATGCCTTTCTCAGCAACTGGCTTTTGTAGTCCTCATAAGGAGAAGAGACAGACACCTACCTCTACAGGTCCAGCCTTCTTGGAGGAGGTGGCTGGGGACAGTGCTCAGCAGGACTTTGAGAGCCTCATCAAGTAAAAGGACATGGGCAACAGCCATAGGATAGATGCCATTCTGCTCATGCTCTTTGTCAAAAGCTGTTGCTGAGGCTTTGAACAGCAAGGACGATGTGGATTCAGTCCTCTGCCTTGCCTCATGTCACACAGCCTGGTTGGCTCACTGAGATATCACTTGGTAGAGGTGTCCCTGAGGGTGCTGGGAAGGGGAAAGGCCTTATCCAGCACGCCCTGGAAACTGGCCTGAGAGTATTGCAAAGGTTGGGCTATGCAGCTGGGCCCATACACAGCATACACGCTGACTGGGAAACTCTCCAGGTAAACGCATTGCAATAGGACAGTGAAGTTGCAATCATTATTTCTCTAATATGACCGATATCTGATGATTATTCCAAGATCCTCTTTGCAAAACTTCCATTTTGCAGACAAGAAATTGATTTTAAAACTATTCAGCCCTTTCCTGTTTTCTCTCATCCTTGTGCCATGCCATATGAATGACATTTGCTTGGTCAGACTGCAAAAAAAAAAAGCTGTTTAGCAGGGCTAATTTGGTGCTGTAGGGAAGAACATGAATGCTAGAATTCACATAGTGCCACAACTGTACTCTACTCAGAGCTGGTTCATTTACTTAGGTTAGGCTGTCTCCATGCAGCTCTGCTCTTAGGTTTGCTTTTGCCCCATACCTGTCCAATAAAAAACACCTAAAGAGTGCTGGGATCACCCGAGCTCTCCTCAATTCCACTGAAGTGCTTCCACCTGTAGGATGCTTTCTTTCTCCGCTTGTCTCCTGGAAGCGGAGAAAGAATTCAGGTTTAACAGGGTTCTGGAGAATGGGCTTACTCAGTGCATCTCTTAATGTACATATGAGAGAGTACTTGCCTGAGAGTTGGGACCATGAGACCTAGAACTCCCATCTCACATCATGGGGCAAGTGCACTCTGCAACCGGCAATGTCATACCCTTTAAAGGACCCAGAGCCAGAGTGCCTTCCATGCCTGCCAGGTGAGAGGATCCAAAGCAGTGTGCAAAAGCCTGTCCTCAGACATCCAAAGAACTAAACAAAAAAATATTTTCTGGTGCCTTCTCAGGAATGAGAATTATTTTCAGGGGACAATAAGTTTTCTTCTGAGACTTAAGCATCGGCGGTTCTGGCTTAGGCAGGTAAACTACTGTGTTTTTGGTTGGGCAACTCTTCATTCATCCCGGTGAGGCAAGTTAGCTTTCTGGATTGCCCTTCATACACTCCCGACTTGAAGGAAACATGTCCATGGCCCCTGGAGCTGTTCTGTTTGGACAAAGCTCCTGTTTTGGAGTGTTGTTGCAAAGCAAGCTTATGGTCTCATTGTTCTCATGCAGAGGCATAGGTTTAATTACAAATACTTAAAAAAGCCAAAGTAAAATACCAATTCACTGAGAACACAGAAAGATAGCAAATATTTTGCTTAAGTAAAGACTTAAGTAATACCTCATGGTTAAAACTGGGGATTTTTCTTATTGTGAGTAGCTGATAAGAAATAAATCAACCTATATTTCACCCTGGCTTATCAGCATAGTTACTGGATAATCAATTCAAACATTACCTTATTAGTAAACAGAAATATTCTCGTCACCCTCTAGCGCATTCTAAGCCAGATAGTACTGAGATAGCATTTGCCATTTTGCAATATTTTGTTTACAAGAGAAACAGATTTTTTTTTTCATAACTGGAAAGAAGTGCTGCATTCTGCTTTTTACTATAGATCAAGAATAATGAAAATAAACACATTTCAAGAACAATACAACTTAGACAGAACTGACACTGAAAATGTTTGTTTGTTTATTTTAGTGGAATTTTTATTTTTTACTATTTAAGTACCTGTCCTAACAAGTTTTGGGGTAAATTTTGAGATTTTTGAATAGTGTCTCTCAGAAGTCTCCTACTTCACACTGCATATAACATCTAAAAATGTGACTCTTAGATATGAAATCAATTCAATATTGATTAAAATTTTCAAATTGCAGCGGTTCCTTGCTGTGATAATATTGTGTTTGCTTTCATAAACCTTATACAGTCATTAGAAAAACAATCAAAATTGTTTGTTTAGAGAAATGCTGATAAAAGGCAATAGATGACTAAGCCAATATGCAGACTTTACTATCTCTCATCTCATCTACGTTGCTATTTACACATCTGGTTTTCTGCAGTCATAAAAATTATTAATTTGATAATGCTATCTCACTGGTCCAAGTTAGATAACCTATGACCAGTGAACATAGATTAACATTTCTGATTTTTGGCCTGCTTAAACCAGAACTTGCAGGACAGTATGAAAAGTTTCTGCGATGGCCTGTAAAACATTCAACAGGTAAAACATTCAAAACAGTGGAGTCAGAGGATGGGGGGAAATCAAGTCGCTTCTTATTTCGTACTTGTTTATCAGGCTACATGTGCTAACTGGAAAACTGATTGTACATTAACTTCAGATTCTACTTTTCCTCCTAGAGAGTGAATGTGGACTGCATGACATGGTGGAATGCCACTTTCTATAGTTTCTCTGCTATATAGGTTAAATACAGTGACTACTCCTAATGAGGATGTTTCTTGCCTTACTTACTGTTTGCTTATTACAGAATTGTTTTATTTTGCTAATGTTGTGTGTTGAAGCAAGCATAGACAAAAAACTTGCAGCAGTAGCAAGCATTCTTCATAAAATCATTTTATCTTTTTTTTCTATGATTACTTTGCAGTTGTAGTATCTTTTCCTCGTGTATCACTTTATCATTACAGTTTGTCTGCTTGCAGTTATATAAAGTTCACCTCTAAATCTGAGAAAAGAAAGGACAGAATTAGAACCCTTTAGTTTTAGCTCCTTGATTTCCCAGCAGAACTCTGTGTGCATTTGCTGTTCAAAACACAGTGTGCTCAAACACGACAGGCTTGCACGAGCAGCCTGTCTCTGTGGCACTTGGGGCAGTGTCTGTACAGTACAAGAGCAGTAGCTCCTACGTGCAGTTTTGATTTGCTTGTTCATGCAAGATATTTGTCCAGGATTCCTGGACATCTGCAGCTTATGCTCAAACCAGACTGTCTGATTTCCCTGCCAGAAGGTCAAAATCCTCCCTTTGTTCCTAGACATAATTTCCAAGCAAGAAACAACACACACGTAAGGAAATTCAAAATGTGATAGACGTAAGTGCACTCTTCTGATGCATGCTTACTAAAATGGGGAGAAAAATTTCAAGTAGATTTGTTTTTTTTTTTTTTCTGTTTCAAGTATTTTCTCTTTGGCATGTAGTCTGTTTACGGGCAACACTGTCTCAAGCAACTTTTTCTGTATATAGAGCCCTTCCCTTGCAAACACAGCACAGCTGTATCTGAACACTCTGCACTGGAACTGGTTATTTTAAATAGTTATGTGAGTAAATTCTTTGCTGGAAAGCAGCCAGGATATTCGGAGCATTGCAGAAATGAATCCTTCTCTTTGATTTGATATTTTGTCTGATTCAAATCTGCCAGCTGTGTATCAAGTTAATACAATTGAATATGAAGTAACCACTAATTGTCAAACATTTTCAGTGGAGGTATTCAGAGGCTGATTAATAACTTGATATGAAAGCAGGCCTAATTTTCTAATGAGCAGTTTAAGCAAGTAAGTGGCATGTGCTTTAGACCACTTGTAGACATCTAAAACAGCTTGTGACCATCTTTTTCTTTTTTTTTTTTTTTTTGACGTGGTTAAAAATAATACTTTTTTCTTCCTAATAGCAAAACTTACTCTCCTATTTTTAGATGATATATATGATCACATAAACATTTGTGATATTTTGGCATTTGGAAAACATTATTAACCAGGAAAACCTGAAGCACTGAGGCTTTCTGCTTGTAATATAACTTTATTTAAATCAGTTTGCATGACTGTTTAGGTAGAAAGGCCTGAAAACAAATAAAACTTGGAATTAGTCATGCATACCTGCTTTGTAGAACCAAGAGAGTAAGTGGGTTTTAGCCCTCAAAATAAATATTTTTGCAGTCCTCTGCTTTTGTTTTCCTAGCATAACTAAGGGAGGTCTGAAAAACAAAACCTCTCTCTTCTTCATTGCTGCTAAAAGTCGAATGGCCGTTCCTCAGCCTTGAACTCATGTGAACCTGAAAGCTGACTTTACTAGACGTCTGACAATAGCTGAAGTGATATTTACAGCCTCATTACTCAAACCTGTGACATTTCTTTAGTTTTCATTTCAGGTTATACTAGTGGGAGCTGGTAGAGGAACTTTTACCATTTCAAGTAGAATTGAAAGTCTGATGAAAAGGTCTGTTTTAAGTAAAGATGTTTTAAGTAAGGCTTAGTATAGCAACTAAAAGAAATCTGGTTAGCTAGAATGACTGCAGATGTACTGTACTCATGATGTAAGAAAAGTGGCTAGTGCTTATCTCTGATTTACCGAATGGAAACTTGCAAAGACATATTATACTCTTGATGTTGGCAAATGAAATTGGATTTTGGCATCTTTTTATCACACACTTGCCAAGCTGGACAACTTCCTACATAACTGTTGCCTTTTTGGAAAATACTTAAACTATTTCTTGGAAAGTGGTTGAAGGTCAGGCAGAGTTTGTTCTGGGTTTTACAGTACTTATTATTGCATAAGAAGGTTGTATCCCACTTCTCATAGAGGTCTGGCTAAAGAAGACTAATGTGATCCCACCTCCCAGCCCCAGCTGCACGCCGAGCCCTAGGAGAGGCTGGAGGAAGAAGCTTGGAAGATGCCTTTGAGCTTGACTTTGCTCTGGCACTGTAAAGAGACATAAGAGGTGTAGGATACGTTGGAGGTCCTGCACATGTAGAAGGTGTGCTGCAGCCTGAGCATAGATGAAATACCACTGCTTTGATCTTTTTTTCTCTTACTTTGTGAGACATAGGATAGACAGGAGAAAACTTTGAAGGACACTAGTTTGCTGCATCAAGTGCACAGAGCATCCTGGATGCGACCTGCTCCTGGGACAGCATGAGCTGGGGAGTTTGAATGGGGAGGTACACCGGTGAGACCATAATGCAGGTGTCCTAAGGTGAGCCACTTTTAAGAATGGCCTTTGTTAAGCAAAGAGTGTCTGTGCAAGGCAACTGAAAAAGCTCCACACAGTCAATGGGAGCTTGCTCAGTCTTCCGTACTGTTCTGCTTCCCTTCAGCCCTGCTCTGTTTGTGGTGGATCTTACAGGTGGAGTGTGAGATGTGGTCACAAATGGCTCTCTTACGAGGAAAGGCTAAGTGAACTGGGCCTGTTTAGCCTAGAGAAGAGAAGATTGAGAGGAGATCTGATCAATATGTATAAACATCTGAGGAGAGAATGTAAAGAAGACAGGGCCAAACTCTTCTCTGTGGTGGCCAGTGAGAGGACAAGGGGTAATGGGTGCAAGTTGAACCACAGGAGGTTCCACCTCCATATGAGGAAGAACTAACTTCTTTCCTGTGAGGGTGACAGAGCCCTGGCACAGGCTGCCCAGAGAGGCTGTGCAGTCTCCTTCTCTGGAGAT
>JAWLRI010000607.1:461812-495375 GCA_034781795.1 Crypturellus tataupa
GCTGGCAACGCTCCTCCTCATGCAGCCAGGATCCCATGGGCCTTCTTGGCCACGAGGGCACATTGCTGCCTCATGGTTAACCTGCTGTCAATCAGGACTCCCAAATCCCTCTCTGCAGGAGAGGTCCCTAAGCTATGTTGCAGCATTTTCTGACAGAATACCTTAAAACTATAGGCACCCTATGGGATTTTGTAAAATTCCTTTCATAATAATGAATTGATTTTTAGCAATTTGTTCACGTAGTAGTAGAAGCAGTTAAGTGAACTTCGTGCTATTATGAAACAAGTGTGCTGAATAAGAGTTAAGGCCCCAATAACTGGGTACACCGTTAAAGTGGTGAGATTAAAATGGGTTCGCTAAATATGCAAAGGCGGGCTAATGTGATGAAAAATTATCTTTCATTTATTATCTTCCCTTTTATCACCAATAACTAAAATATTGAACTTATAAAGTGATATTAAAATTCAAAGAGTGATGTTTGATGGTGGTCCTCCTATCTGTGTAAAAGTTGGTTCTCTTAGCCTTCCTAAATTCTTGGCTTCACCTCTGAAGCAGAGTGTTTACAAAACTTTCTTTAATGAGGTTTAGTAATAACCAACTTGGGTCTAAAACAAAGAAACCCATGCAGAGGATGGGTTTCTACACTCTGTAAAATTCAAAAACCAAGCAACAGTTAATAAACTGATGTAATATTTTTTCTTGTAATATAGAAGATGCAGATAATTCTCCACATAATTTTGTTTTGTGTGTGTGTCAAGTCTGTAAGAAAAGAAAAGATTTTTCTCTCTTGCTCCTAGAATAAGAGCATTTTTAATTGAGTACATTTCAGGACTGAATGTGAAATTTCACACCCATGGTTTAGTATTGACCCCTTAACCAGGGGCCAAGTATCCAGAGTTAAGAAAGAATTAATTAACGTTTCTAAGAAAAAAAAAAGACTATATGCAATGAGAAGACTCTATAGACAACTCTATAGGCAATGGAAAGTGTAATAAATTATATTTTAATTATACATGAATTAAAAAAATGATCTGGATGATAAGATAATAATAAGCACCTGATATGCCAAAGCTAATGGCAGAATGCAGGTTTTATTGCAGTATTAATAAGACATGTTCTGAATGTTAAATGAAAGTAAAATTTGCTTTTGGACACATCTACCAGAATGGCCTAGTAAAGTGTGTTTCAACAAAGCGTTCAGCAGCTTGAACGTTATCAGCAGAGCCCGAAGAAATCATCCATAGCCTGCACGTGCAGGCACAGACATCCTCCCACACCCCTTCCTTAAAGATAACACATTTATAACCCCGGTGGTGAAGAGTGTGTTTCCATATAGCAGCTACCCAGCCTAGGAGCATTTGGAAAGGTTAAAAATATGTGTGCTAATAAAGTAGTTAGGAGCTTCAGCTCCAAATGAACAATAATTTTTGTACATAATTTGCATGCATCTGGCCTGTCAAAATCTTAAAGGGTTTTACAAGATTTTGGTAGCTGGTATGGCCATGGACTGGAAGAGCAAGTACATACTGCCTTTCAGCAGGCAGCTCTGCTCCGTGGTCCTTCCTCTACAGGTCCAAACCAAACACGTCTCCATTGGAAGCTCTTGCAGAGTCTCATGAGGCCAACATGCCACTGAAAAACATTAAATGTGATTCCTGCCAGGCCCATTTGATACCCCAGCTTTCAGCCACCTCCAAGAGAGGTGCAGGGAGCACCCCGCGTGTGCAGAGGCTGCCGTGATCTTGGCTGCGGGGCAAGTGAGAGACCGCAGGTTGCTGGTGCGCTGCTTGGCAGCGCCCAAGTCAGAGAGCTTGGAGGGGAAAGCTGTCTCTTTATATGAGTCGGTGTCTCAGAAGAAGTTAAGCTCAGTATATTTAAATAATTGTTTTCTTAAGGCAATGGGCTAAAGTGAAAAAATAGTCATCACTGACATAACATAAAAGGAGTAGGTTGTGGAAATACTAGAAACTGGATGTAGCAAGCTCAATCCTGCCAAACTTACGGTTTGTCTTCCTCCTCCTGTTCGTTGCAGTTACTGAATCATATTTTATTAAGCTGTGGGTATCTGGGCTAGAGGTCGCAGACTGTGACTCTTATTCTGGTGCTGTTCTGTGAACTTTGATAGGTTAAATGCAGCCACTGAACTAATATTTTTAACACAGCCATATCAGTGTGACAAACAAACAGTCATGGTTCAAAGTTTTATATACTTGTCTGCTTAGAGCCCTGGAAAACACTGCTCTTAAAAGGTGTTTTAAGGGTACGGAAAGGGAAGGAAGGTGGTAAAAATATTTGAAGTAGAAGCTACTGAAGCCCTTGATTTGCTAACTGGATATGAAATTCCCATCGTCTATTTTTCCATTTAGGTACAGAGAGACTTATGTAAAGAAAAACCCCTCAGAACTTGTCCTTTCAGCTCTAATTAAAAATATCTCAAATTGCGACTGGACGCCACATTTTTAGCCGACTACAAGAGAGAGGGAGAGAGAGACAAGAGAGGAGGTAGCAGAAAGACATGTGCTCTGCAGGACAGACAGCTGCTCTTCCACATAGCCATTCCGCGTACATAAAATGTATGTATCTCTTGGTAATATCTAGTCTGGAAAAGTCTCCCAGGGGTTCACCCTTCTAGAACAGGACATACTGCCTGCATATCTTTTATTTCTGAGAGAGCATTTTGCCTATTTTTTTCTTGAATCTGAGATTTTTCACCATGTTGTGCAGCAATATTCTGGCCATTAGAAAATGACCTCCTAAGCTAGAGACTCCTGCGAGCATTTGGGTCCTTTGTTTCCTCTCCTAATCTCATGGAGCTTAAAACAAGTTTTTTCCCTTCCTCTTAGCAGTTGCCTACTGCGCACATTTAAATATGTTGTCACCTCAGTGTTCTTTTCTTTAAACCAAACAGCCCTATTTCTTCAGTCTTTTCCCACTGAGAACATTTCCGAGACCTCTGGCGATTCTCGCTGCTCGCCCCTGGAACCCATCCAGTTCCTCCCCATCTTGCAGGAAGTGCCTTGCCCAAAACTGGATGCAGCGGTCCAGCTGAGGTTTCACTAATGCTGACTAGAGTGGAATGAGCACTTTGTGAGTCTTGTAGGTTATGCTTCTGTTTATATTTTCCAGTACAATGTTTGCTTTTTTAGTAGCAACAGCAGATTAACTCCTGTTAGCTTTACAGACCATTGGGTCCTTTTCTACAGAGGACTATCAAAATTGAGTATGTCTAGAGCTGACTAACTTTGTCTGCATGTATTATTGAAAAAATATGTTATATATATATAATATATAATATTTACATATATATAGTGTATATACATATAATTTCTCCAATTTTTCAAACAAGCTTAAGTGTTAAAGATTGTTCTCCAGTGTCATCGCTGACTCAGTGACTACAGTTTAATACTCTATCCCAATAGTCTGATTTGCTGAAAATACTGGTTTGCACAAAGCTCAAGGCAGAACTCAGGCCATCCGTGTCCTTTTGCAGAAAATGGCTGAGCACTCCTCTGATATGGTTTTCCAGTTTTGTACTTACCCTAACCTGTTTCATCTTGACCTGATTTACTTGGTTTGCTTATGGAAAGATCACATCAGCCAATGTCAAAAGCAAAACAAAAGGTAAGATTTATGACTCTTATTGTTTATTCAAAGAACTTTTCTTTTACCTTATTGCAGTGGAAATGAGATTGGTTGGGTATGATTTGTCCTTGAATCTTTGTTGGCAGTTTAAAAATAGTTTGCTATTGTATCAGTAAGTTCTTCTGTTGGAAATAAAATAATTTATTTTCTTAAAAATTTTGCTGACATTTATAAAAATGTTATTTTATTGGTTAAGGCAAACTTATACTTTGTACAACTTACTTAAAGTGCAGACCTCTACATAATACTTTTGAGCATAATTCAAAGTTTGGAAATTTAGGTCCATTTAAAGGCATCATTGCACCTAGAGGAAGATCCTACTATCCTCTGAATGATTTTAAGGGATGGTTTAAGAGAAATAAAATAAAGTTAAGAGCCAAGTCCCACACTTAAGGGCCAAAAATAACAATATAGTCTTACTCTGTTAGCAATCAAGTTTTCTGGCGAGAATAACAAAAGCACAGAATGACATGGCTGTATTAGTGTAATTACTGTGAGTTTTTAATACCGGTAGTGATTATTGTTATTAAAATCTGTGATCAGATTTTTAAAAGGATATATTGGAAATTCATGAGCATTTTTGTAAAGTCCTTATGTGGTCAAGCAATAGAGAATTTAGGTTAAGAGTTAAGCCTGACTTCCTCAGCCTAACAAAACTTATACAACAAGCATATTGTTGTTCCTGATAAATATGTCAGGGTTGAACATATAGGGAGGAGGAAGAACTAATGACGATCATAGAAAATATTAGCACTGGAATAAAATAAAACAATTCAGAGAAAACCTGTTGGCTATTGCAAGTACTCTTAATTATAGCAGATACTTCAGAACTGTACAGATCAAAAGTATCAATCTTATGAATCATTGCAATATAAGGTAAAGAAAGGAATAACAGCAACTGTTGCGTTGATCTCTCATGTTTACATGAATCACATCACCATGGTTTTTGTGTTTCACAGTCCTTGTAGTACCACTGTGAAGGGCAAAAGTAATATATTATAGAGAAGCTACGGTAATAATGAGTCTTAAAGCAGGATAGGGGAGTTATGTTCGGAGTATATGAAAGCAGGGCCCAGGACTGAACCCAGAGATTTCTTTTTTAAATAGGACACAGTGTGTCTTAGTTTGCATAAGAAATTAGTGAACTTATAGTTTTCCCTTATTTATTAGACCCATCCTGTGGCCTACGGCCCGTTTTTAAAGCTCAGTGTTAGTTTGCTCTCAGAAAACTCCGCAGCAAACCCTCCTGTAGCGGAGCTGGGGTGTGGGCCTGCACCTCAGGGGCCGAACACTGTGTTACCCGTTACCCGTTTTCTGAACATCTTCCCTTCTGCGCAGGCAGCATCAATGTCAATAAGTGCAGTGCGGGCAGGGCAGTGCCGGGGGATGCTCGAGGATGCATTAATGAGTCTCTGCCATGCACTGCCCGGGGGCTTGTGCTAATGATCCCTTGCCACAGAGGGCCCTGGGGCTCCTGCCGCTCCAGCCCTCGGTGGCTCTCTGCTTCCCCGCACCGCGGTGACAGCACGAGCACGAGCACGAGCACGAGCACGAGCACAAGCACGTCCTCTGGGTGCTGTGAGTGAACGGTGCGCGCGCGAGTGGCAGCATCGGCAATGGCTCTCCAAGGGTTTTAGCATTCCGGCTGCTTACTTTGATTACACCTAATAATTTTGTGAATGCTCAGAGTGCTGGGTAGGTTGCATATTACCCCAGGACCGGTAACTCATTCACTGCTAGTCTTTCAATCTGCTAATTTTTATGAGGGCCAGAGAATACAGCAATAAATTGAGGAAATATCACAACACTGGACATACATGACAGTTCAGCTTGGCAACCTGAGGCCCATCCCATTCCCTATCATGATGGAAGAAAGTGACATGTAGCTTTGCTTCAATGGCAAACAAAATAGAGGTTTTAGCAACTAAGAGAAAATAAGAAAGTCAGAGTGCATTGGATAAAGTAGTTTTTATGATCGACTAATTCCTCTTTGTTTTCTTTTCTGTAAGTTTCATATCATTCTTTCCATAATTAAACCAGGAAAACAACTTGTGACACAAACCAGGCATGGAACTATATAGCTTTGGGTGCTTGAAATTCAGCATGCAAGTCAAGACCTGTCAGATCAAATATGAATAACATAGACCAGTTAAAAACAAATACCCGCCTTTAAAATAACCTCGGTAAAAAGCTGATTGCCACTCAGAGACATTTCAGAAGCCACCACTCTGTCAGGAACAAATAAAAAGCACCTATTGGTTTGCCTTGAGTTACTTTGCCTTGAGTAGCTTTGACTGCCCGAGGTGTGGAAGGACAGCATGCTCGTTTGCATACCATAAAATCCCAAATTATCAAAAATTCTGTAGTAGAGGAACTGTTTGCGGTGCATACAAAATTGTGAGGTCTCTAGGGATGTTTACATTTTTTTGCTTCAGAGGCTGCCTGAACACTACCAGAAAAACAGCAGCTATTCCCATACTGTTCCTTTGTATTATGTCTGCGCTGTAAAAGCAAACTGCTGGCTCAGAAATAGGCGACATGAGGCCCTTAATCCTCTTTACTCTTCCACACTGAACTTGCATAATCCACATGAGAGCCAGGCCAAATCTAGTTATTTATAATCCAGGAAAATTCTGGCATGCTGTTTGCATTGCCCCAGAAAGGGTTTCCCAAAGTGCAGGAGTGTGCTGTTCACCATCTTTACTTTGGGTAGTTTGCTTTAAGACTGTTAGTACTAAAGATATAAAATGTAGTGGTATGTTTTATTTTAAATACATGTTTTGTCTCAAATATACCTACCACCCTGAGCACAACTAGTTGTGTTTATTGCAGTGTCAGAAATGATTGAATGCTATTATTCTATGAATTAATTTAGAATATGGAAATCATGTGTTCTGAAATGAACATCTCTGGTTATCCACAATAGTTTATTCTTCCTCTGAGGCCTCTGGGGAATTTTGTTGTTGTTATTGTTTTGGCATGATATTTCTAATCTGTTGCATCTCTTAGTATTTCCTGGAGTTTAAGGCTTTAAGGCTTTTTTAAAAAGTTTTTGTTTGTTTGTTTTTTTGTTTGTTTTTAAGGTTTTAAAGCAAAACAGAAGATGATGTTATTTCTAAAAGAAAAGGAAAAGAGAGAGAGAAAAAAAAAGACAAATAAGAAGGGGTGTTTTACCAGTCAAATAATTCCAGTCCCTTAAAACTGCTCTGTAATCTTGAGGGTAGTTATCTTCATGTCCTAGACATGGAGAGGGTGGGATTCAGTTCTTTATGCATAATTTCAGAAGATAGAAGGAAGACCAGGCTTTTTGAAATGGGTTCACATGTAGCAATCTGAAGGAAAAATATATAGCATGATTTTCAAAGGTATGAACAAAACTTAGCTGCTGGGTGCAATACTACTGTGTCACCCACAAATGAAATGACAACTTTTTTTTTTTTTTTGTGGTTCAATTGTTGTTCATATTCCTGAGATTTGTGTTTATAAGTACAACAGGAAGAAGGGTAGATTAAAGGGTACTAATTTTGCCACAGACCTGGGGAGGATTTAACTGTGAGAGAAGAAAGTTGTTTTCATCTTGTGCCTTTGCAGTGGACCGGCAGAAGAAAGATCATTTCTTGACCCTGATCCCAGGTCATCTTCATCCCTCGAGTAAATGAGAGCAGCGTAAAGTAACCAGGGAAAAAGTGAGTTTTCAGGAAATGTGTGTTATTGCTCATTTCCCTGGACCATGTTTCCTAGGCCAATATCTGTCCAACAATTTCCCCTACTGTATTAAGTGTGGTTTAGATAGGTTTTCCTGTGGGAAAATGGTGTCTTCTGAAGACTGTTGCGAAAGTGTGTGTTCTGAAAGGTGCATTCTGAAGACTGTGATGTCTTCTGAAGATGTGTAGACTGTCTCCACGTAGACCCTCTAAGAACCCTAACCCTAATCATGGCTCTGATAATAACAGAAACATGTTAAGGATGAGTTAAAGTGGTACTCCTGCAGAGAAAGCAGAGAAAACTTCAGGTTTGCCTTTCAAACACCAGAAAAAGAGGAAAAAGGTAGGGACAACATGACAGTATCCAAACAGTGAGAACTAAATTACTGAATTTCAAGTGAAATGTCTATTTATACCTATATTAAAAGATCTGGATCAACCCTGCAAATGTGGTTTTGATCTGGTTTATTTAGTCTGGTATCTCCTGTGGAATAACTCAAGATTTAGAGTTGTGTGAGATTGAAATCATGGCTTACTGTTTCAATATCTCTGGTGTTTTGGTGTGTAATTTAGGCACACAGTGCTCTTGGATTCACTTTCCACATAATTTCCTGGAAATTGGGATAGATAACGTTAAATTATAGCAAAGAATTTAATTAAGGTCCCTCTTTTTGTACCAGTGAGAGATCATTCCTTGTTTCCTGGTTCTTCGCCTGCCTGGTTTTCAAGAACTGGGATGACCCCGAGCCTCTCATTTCCTTTAAAAATTTTTACACAGCCTTAGGACATTGCGTGCTATATTCTTATGTGAACAAATACACCTGGAGTTTTTTAATATATATTTTTATCAGATACTTGGCTTATGCAGCTGCTAGACATGAAATCTTGCTGCTAAAAGATGCTATGTTAGTCCCTGAGGGTAGCTGGAGAGGGGAGGAAGTGTCATGAGTTCTTGGACATGAAGGGGCTGTGCACAGCGCTGCCAGTCTTCAGCTTCTCCCTCGTGCCTTGGGATATTCAGGTCATTTGCTAAGGGGATGGGCAGCAAATGCAACTTGCAGCAAGACTGCTGTGGCTTTCCCTCTGCCATCTTGTGAACTGGCAATGCTGGGAGCTTCACCAAGCAAAGCCATTTGCAAGTCTGCTAACTTGGGGCTCCCTGCTAAAACAAATGCTGCATTTTGGAGTGAAAAACATGAAATAGATCTCTCCTCACTTTGTTGATCAAAGTGAAGTTTTAAATAGAAACAATTCTGCATTTTACATAATCATTTCCTGCCATGGCTAGCATTACAGAATCCAGCAGGAACGTTTCCTGCTGCTACAGCTAACTTACTGATAACTTGCTGCTGTTTATTTACAAATGCGATGCTCAGGCATCCTATTTATACCCTCCCCTCCCCTTATTTTTGGGAGTGGAGGGACTGTCTTGGGAATAGTTTTGCCTCATACAGCCCTGTCCTCCCAAACCTTGTGATCGATACTGCCAACTTGCATGTGCTGCCAAGGAAGGCTTGAGAACTTGTTGGGCTTAAAAAGAAACCAAATGGAGTGAGGGCTGCTGAAGGGATACAGGTGGTTTTGAGCAGCTCACGGAGGCCTGCGGATCTGGAGTCTGGAGACGGGACATCTCCCAGGGCTCCCGGTGGACTTGAGCAGGCGGGGGAGATACACAGTCGAGTGAGTAATGGGCAGAAACTCACCTCCGAGCAAACAGTAGTGAGGGAAAAGTGACCAAGCCAGAATGACTCAAAGGGAAATAAACCTGCAGAGAAAGACGGCTTTGACAGCCCGCTCGCAGACCCAGCGTGAGCAGCAGCTGTACAGCTGTCAGTGTCGGTGCGGTCGGGGAGGCAGCGGGTTGCATAAACGGCGGGAACGTAAAGCCACATAGAGCCAGAAACCTGTGGCAACGCGCTCCTAAGCTCAGCAAGCTCTGCTGCCTGCTCCGCAGCCGTTCTGCTTGGGAAGCTGAATGATCCGTCGTGAATTTTGAGTGGCTGCATATAGAGAATTTTATTGGGTGCTTAAAACAGTCTGAAATTTTTCCCTAGGAAATGTAACTTTTGGGATGATGAAGAACTGAAAAGGAGAAATCAGGGCACAAAGAGCGTTCTAAGTTATTTTTATGTGCTTGTTAATTTGTTATTTTTAAGTATTTGTTAATGGGGATTTGTTGAGATAAACCGAGGACTTGAGACTGAAAAAAAAAATACACAGGAATGCATGCAAAGAAAAATCTGAGAAACCTGCTCATCATTTTCATCTTCAAGGTATGACTTGGAAGAAAGAAGACCTTACTGCTGTGACTTCTGGAGGCTTTCAGGATCTGTTCTGAGTTACGTAAAGTAGATTTCCCAAGAATACAATTATCTGTCTGGACAGATTCATGGGGTTTAACTTTGAACACGTGCAACATGAATCTGAAACATTGCTGTGCAAACAGGATACTCTTTCTTTATATAAAACATCAGCTGCTGGGTCACATCTCTTCCTCTGGAATCGGCAGCTGGAAAATATTAGATGAGTCACAAGGAGTGAGAGCTTTGAAAAGCAGCCTGTACCAAGTGACATACAGGATGATGCCTTTAAATCCACAAGGAAACCCCAAATTAGAGCGTGAAGAGCAAGAGAAGGGTTAAGCCGCTTCAAAGGTAATTTAAGTTACAAATTGACAAAAGGGATCAAGTTGATGCCACTAAGGCAACCTCAGAAAGGGCAAAGTGGAAAAGAACGTGCAGAGTTTGAGCACCTCTTTGCTTATTTTATTTTTCTTTAAGCAGCCCTTATTTTGCACTTGCACTGCTTCCTGAGATAATTTACACCAGCCTACACAGCACTTCGAGCTGTGGCCGTACCCTGACAGACAGATGGTAGCTCAAAACGCCGAATGCGCTCGCAAAACTGTCGAGATGAATCAGCGTAGGCGGCATGGATTGTCAGTATGCTAGTAGGTTACCTGGGGATTTTAGGTTATGTTTACATCCCAGGCAAAAGAAAAACGCAGGATGCATGTTCTGCTTTATTCTGCAGAAGAGAGAGGCAGTATTCGAGTGCCCAAATGCTGGGCAGCAGAGGCATCAGTGTGTGCCGTTCCTCCTCGGCACCCGGCTAGCAAAGGGGTTTCGTGCTGCTCTTCCCGCTGGTGGGCACCCAGCCCAGGGGCGCACAGCTCTCAGCGCCTGGCTCCTAAGGCCAGGTTTGCTTTTGGGGCATTCCCAGCAGGTCATTTCAGAGAAAAAAAAACAATCCAAAGCAAAATGTATCTATCGCAAATTGGAATATTTGGGTCTGCAAACCCAAAACTCTTTTCTCAGCTATAGATCAGAAAAGCCTGGCTGCTGCTGAATCCCTTCTGCCTCATAAATCTTTGCTACAGCCTTTTCTCTTTTCCTCCTATGCTCTCCTTGCTCTCGGCAGGAGTGTAAGAAGTCATGTATGTTCCTGCAACAGCAGAGCGCCTTTAAGTTCCTGTTTGCAGAGTCCATTTATACTGCCTTATTTCACTACAATTCACAGAAACCTTAGGAAACTGGGAAGTGAGGGAACACCTGTAAGGCAGCTGGTGTTTTAGCACATTGCTCACAGCCCCTTTTAGACTCAGGCTGCAGGATCAGTAAGAGGTGAGTGGGGAAAGCAACTCTCATATGGGTGATGAGAGACATGCGTGGGCCCACACTGCATTTGCTAGAGAAGTTTGTAGGAAGCCATTAAGAAAAGTCCCAGTTCTAGTCTATCGTTACTTCATGATAGGATCATCTGGGATCCTATCACAGGATTTGTATTGCCTGAATAACAGCTAATACAAATAATAACAGCTATTGGCCAACCTGCTCTTAGACATCTTGGAAAGCAAACTTCCCACAGCCTTCCCGTAGCAATCCACTTCAGCACGGATTCAGGATTTTTCCCTTAGAAATTGTTTTCTGAACTTTTAAATTTTACTTAATTCACTTCCATCATGCTGAAGGCTTCTTTATCTTGTCCGACTCCATAAAGAGCAGTTCAGTTCCTGCACTTTGGACCGAACAAACCCAATTTTTTTGGTCTCACCTCATCAAATGCACTTTCTGCAGTCACCATCTATATTCGCCTGACTTCTCGTCATTGGGTGCACATCCTCTCTGAAGAAAGATGCCTAAATAAGATGTCTTACTCCAGGTGCGGACTTGCCAGAGCTGAGCAGAGCCTAACTATTATTTCACTTGGTTCCCTGGCTCTGCTCCAGGTTATTCCAGTATCATGTTTGCTTTTTTTTTTTTCACAAGAACCTGATGGTGTTGAGACAGAACTGGGCTCATTTCTATTCAGTTTAAGTTTGCTTTTGGGGTTTGAACTGCTTCTCTGTTTTATTGATTTCTGATTTTGTAATGTGGTAACACAACTTTAACCTCAGAAGGTGCTTTTTATCGAGAATAAACCTGTCTACTTGTTTGGGTTTTATAGCCACACAGCCATACATTAGCTGATTTCCACTGAATAATATCGTGTTAACTGATGTCCTCGGTGGTGTAACTCCAAGCTATAAGGGTTAATGTTTTCTTCATTTGATAGCTAACCGTACTTTTTTTTTCCAGTATTGTAATTTAACCCATAATACAGGCAGTTCCAAGCTCCTTTTTGTTAAAATGCCGAATGCTGATGCAATAGGCTAAATATGCTCTGCATATTTAGTGTATGAAAAGATGTATATAGTAAAGAGTCTCTCGCATTTATAATGTTCTCTGTAGTACTAAAGAGTCATTGTCAGTTGTGCTGAAGTTTTATTGACAACCCTAATTCACTGATCCTTATGTCTTTATTAAAACTTGGATTGATGCTGTGAAGATTAAAAATATTGCCCAAGGTCAAGCAGTCCTTATTTCAGCAGTTACAGGTTCAGAAGTGACTGTGTGCAATCCTTTTAAATTTTCCCAAAGCTTTAAGAGGATTTTTAGGGTTCTTTTTAATCACCTTTCATAGCTTTTTTGGAAATGATTCACTTATTTCCCAAAGCCAGTGACCCACAGGTTAAAAAACAAAACAAAACAAAAAAAGAATCAATCAATCAAGAGCGCTGTGTTAACTGTTTCTTACCATTAAAAATCCATATATACATATCTGTATTTATATTGTGTTTATATTGTGCATGCACGCACACACACACATATTACGTATGTGTACATGTATAAATAAAATTGCTTTCTGGCCACAGAGCCAACTGTAGTTTCAATGCACACCAACCTGCTCTTCCCTGCAGTTGAATCGGTGGCCATTTGGATCAGCAAGTGGTGATCCTTGTGTGCACGGCTGCCCATGCCACAACCCAGCCCAAGACTGCAGCGGGAGAAACTCAATCCCTGGGTGAATTCACATAGTGGGGTAAGAAGTTGAGGCATAGGGAGCTGCACTCATTGCATCTTGTGACTGGAAACTGTCAGGGGCAGACCCACATCTGGTGTTAATTGGTAGATCACTGCTGATGATTTTAAAAAGTGATCCTTTTTTTTTGTTCTATGCTAAAATGAAACCAGTAAGCTCTACAAATGAAACAAGCTCTACAAATACAGATACTATTTCCTCTGCTCTCCCCGCAGTAAAACTGCTTTTAGGAGAGGAGAGTATCTATTCTATGGAACTAACTTAACACAAGCTACAAAAGTGGTTGCCCAGGACAGTGTCTTTCACCAGAGCCTGCAAATGAAATGTTTTGTATTAAGCATGCATATAAAGCCCCCCATCTCCTCCTGGCATTTTTAGCAATGATAGACCCAGGCTCACCAGATATTTCTGAAATGAACTCTGAAGTCACATAAAAACCAAGTGCAATGATACAATAGAGAAGCCCTTCCCTTACAGTAAGAAACAGAGACATCATGGCTACCCTTAGAGCTTGCATATTTATTGAACAAATCCTACTAAAATAGCTAAAATACATTGGGTACTTGTAGTGCATTATTAAAGATCACATTGTTACAAAAGCCTGCAATTTCAGCAGTACACAACTGCAACTATACATAAATGCCACAACTGCTGAATATTATTTCTTGCTCTATGTACAGCACAGTAGACGTATCTAATCTATTGGAAAATAAAATGTACAAGAAAAGGGATACAGAAAGTGGGGAAAGGAAAGAAATTTAGGAAGTGCAGTGCATGCATTGGTATTTAACAGTCAGAAGCTAAAACAGTTCAGAACAAGGCCTGCCCTGTAAAAGGAAGAGCTAAAAGACAGAGTTATATAAAAAATTAAGGTGGGCTTTCAGACTGTGTCTAACACAACAACATTCCATGAGTAGATGATACTGTTTAGTTTTGTGTTTTGTATTGTTTGGTATTGTTAATCCTCTGGGAGCAAAAACAAAAATGTAAAATCCACATGTTGACAGCATTGTGGCAATGTACTCTTTTTCCCTTGAGGAAGTCTCCTTCCAGAAATGTATTTTATTGTTCTGAATATATCCCCTATTTATGGATTTGAACAGGACATTAAAACTTGTCCTTTCTTTCCAAAAAAAAAAAAAAAAAGAAAAAAGAAAAAGGCAAAATCAAAGGGACTTTGAAAGATTGGTGGAAAATTATTGCTCATCTTTCTCCAAGTTAGATGGATAGGAATCAGAAAGGAGATTTTAAGTAAATTACAGTTTTGTGATTGCTCCCACTATAACTGCATGTTTGTAAGTGGACCCTGGTAGGGAATCAGTTCCTCACTTTACACTATAAGTAGTAACTCACCTACGGCACTGAATAAGAAAGCCACACTGAAGACACAAGTAAACAAGTCAGTCCAGTCTAAAGAACAACATTCAGAAAACAAAGTACCAACACCTTCTCAGAACATGGAAATAAAAAATAACTCCATCAGAGCTACCTTGCCAAGGAGCATATTTAAAGTCCAAAATAGCACCATTCATCAGTGTCTCAAATCCCGTGGCAGCATCACAATCACTTACCACAAGGAAACCATGAGTTTCATACTACTTCTATACATCAAAAGAGTACATGGATAAAATATAGAGATATACAGACAATTGATGAAAATAAACTACTAGGCTTGTTACATCTAAATGAAAAAAAAAAGGGGGACTCTCAGCCTCTGCAAGATGCAGTCAGGGATGGTGGCAATGGAGAGAGAGCAGTTAACCAGTTGCATGTGAGCAGTGGAGTTTGAGTAGTGGAAGACATTGCTGTGGTAGAACCAGGCCTGAAGGCCCACCTGTAATGTTTGTAAACATGGATTCACAGTGTGAAATTCTGAGAGCTTTCGCTTGAGTCAGAATGTTAAAAACTATTTTTATGGTACACATTTGTCCACTGTTATTCTCTAAAGC
Organism: Crypturellus tataupa; assembly: GCA_034781795.1. NCBI lineage: Eukaryota > Metazoa > Chordata > Aves > Tinamiformes > Tinamidae > Crypturellus > Crypturellus tataupa. The sequence goes on from JAWLRI010000607.1 coordinate 476,469, forward strand.
AAGGCTCAGAGTCCCATAGTTTCTTCTTACACTTGATGATATACATAGAAACAATTCCCGATATATGACACCATGACCTCATCAAACCCATACACCATATGTAATACAAATGGAGGAATTATGATTAAAAAGAGTAGAGGTAATTGATTTTGGTGAAATGGTGTCCATAGCCATTTACTGGAGTCAGGAGCGCCACTTCAGCCTCACTTTTCTTCTTGCGATTTACTTCCTTTGAGATGGGAAGATATCCCTGCAGAGATGAAAAACAGCATTAGCTGGGCTTCTGCAAAGACTGTTTCATGGAGACCACCCTCCCTTTTCACATCCTAAAGCTTTTATCCTTCTCTAACAGTAGTTCAGAAGTAAACACCTACTAAACATGGCTCAATCTACTCTAATTGCACTAATGTCATAGAGAGGAAAAGCATGTTTAAAAACTTAGCAAAAGCACCTGAAGAAACGTCTTCGAGCTGAACCCACTCACTAGGGCCAGTGCTGCACACACGAGGTATCCTCGTGGTATCGGGCATGTACAGCTCACAGAACAGATCTGAAGAAGGCACTGGGTGAAGAAGGCACCTCTTAAAAATATAACTCAGTTCTGACAACCAAACCACTTGTAAGGGGGTACTTGGCCAGTGGATTATTTTGCTTTTTTTTTTTTTTTTTTTTTAAACTCAAGTCTCCACAATGGGAAGGGTCCCTTAGATAGGAGAGTCTGTCTCAGTATTACAGAGGACCTTTTAGAGCTTAGGCCTCCCATCTTTTAAATGCCTTATCCATTAAGAAACTGGCATACACTAATAAGGGACTTTCTTGTAATACTTCACAGAAAAGAGCATTTAGTCTGTTCCTATTGATACTTTAAATATATTGTATTGTATTATCACTGCCTCTGGACAAGTAAAGAAATGGTGTCATGTTAGCCAGCTATCTCAGATGGGCTTCTGTTGACTGTGGTTAAGCATTGCACCCACCGGCTTAGGTCTATGTCTATTTAGTAAAATACTTAAATATACATTGCAGTTGAAGCATTAACAGGAGGACTGAAGGACAGCCATGTACTTAATTTTGATGGTTATATGTTACAGTGGATCTTTAACTAGCAATATGTTTAATAATAATAAAATATTTAACTAGTAATAAATTGAAAAAATCTGTTTTTTGTGTGTGTTTAAGAGATCAGAATTATAAAGGTGATTTACTGGCTTTGGTGCTTAGGAGCTGCTCAGCAAAGATTGTTTCTTTTTGAAGTTCAGGAAATTGAAGCTGTCTTTTCTGAGTTCCATTTTTCTGACAAGAAAATTGTGAATTTCTGAATTGCAAAATAAAGTCACTGCAGTCCTGCACAACTACCAAGAAAATGCAGTTCTCAGGGTCTTTTCCTCTCCGGGCTCCTCTGAGGGATGATTTTTAACCAGAGTGCCCACATTAGCTACATTTACTCATGCTGAGATTACAGCCATGTCGTGACTTTCCCACTGTCTTTCTCAGCATTTATAGGCAAAATGCTGCTTTCTGGCTCATGAACTACAACTTCTGGCCCACACATGGGCAAGAGGAGTTCTTAGGCTGCACACAGACTGAACTCTTTTTCTAGGGGCAAACTGTGCCCTCTTCTCGAGGGGTACCCAAAATGCAGAAACTGAGCAGAGATGCCTGTGAAGGCACCTGCAGAAGAGCCAGACTGGAGATTTTGCCCAAGAGAGAATTTCAGCATGAAGAGATATTGCTTAAATTTAAGAGACTGCACAAACATGCTCCTTCACAGGTCTCCAGAAAACTCCATCCATGCAATAATGTTTTTGGTTTTTTGTTGATTAAATTTGCTGCTACTTGTGTATCATTGCAGGATATGTGGGGAAAACGAGAAACTTGCACATGCAAACAGGCACACCACACAGACCAAAGAGCTGGGCAAATGTCCAGCAGCATTGTGTTGGGCAGTTCCTTTTCAGCTGTGAAAACAATCTCAGCCCTGAAATTTTGCCATACAATCATAAGATAAAAAGTCCCATATGACCCTTCTAGATCTGGAAATATGATGTCTTTAATAAATATATCCTTTTATACTTGTTGGTTGCATGAGAAAGAAAAGGTCTTTTATCTGAAATTAGAGGGGTTTTTTTTATCTGTTCATTTGATTTCATTCTTTCTTTAGTCCAACCTGTTTAGGATTAGCAGTGAGTTCATAAACCCGTTGAACTGAAGGTCTGAGCACTTTAGCAGTCTTCTTTGCAATTTCTCCTGATTAATTTTGTAAACCTGATGAATATTAGATTCCAAAGACAGTTGTTGTTAAAGCTCATATTCTGCTGGACTCTGTGAAATTCATATTCAGGTTGCTTTTGAAACTTGATTATGAAAGGAAATTTGCAGCTAGTTCTAAAAATTGGTCCTCCTATGCATATGCCAAATAGCTTTTGAAAAATTACATAAAAGCTAGAACAAATGCATGGAACTTGCAAAGCAGGAATCTAATCCCTGTAAAGAAATTAGTAAAATATTTTTCTGACCAGTTCAAAAACCATGATCCCTTTTGATATATTTGTCTTTTTTTAAGCTATGTTTAACACTAAAACATTGCTATTCATTACTGTAGTATAATGCAGTATTGTTGTTAACTAAGCTGCACATAATTCACAGCTTTATTTCTGTGTCTCAGGAGCAACTTTGTGTAATGACAAATGGTAACTCAGGAAACACTGCTAACTTAAAAAGTATGAATAAAATTCATCTAGTTAACACACAGCTGATTCATAAAATTAGCAGTTTCATTTAATATAGATGTGACCATATATAGCACATTCATCTTAATCTAGGATTGCTATCAGCTTATTTAGCTGAACTTTTGAAATATTTTGAATGTCAGGAATGGCAACACTGCCACATACGTTAATTTAAAAATAGACACCAACATATATGAGTCTGCAAATCTGATGCACACAAATGCAAGCCAGCTATGAATTTTAGAACTCCTTTTATAAAGAAAAAATGTGGAAAATGCAATACTATCCAGATGGAATAGCAGAAATTTGTTAGTAGGGATCTGCAGTCTAGATAGTAATAGAAATTTAATCAAAGCAGTAACAGATTTCCATGTATTCTATCCTTAGCATACCTGCCTTTTTTTTCTCCAGATTTTTGAGTCATTAGTGAAAGCGAATATGAGGCTGAAACACATTCTGTGTTTCTGAGCAACTGCTTTATTTTCATGTTCAAATTTCATACCCAATTTTGGGTTTATAGAATCAGGAAAGGTGCTAAAACTTGTCAGAAATGCTACATCTTCTGCATTTATGTTAACAGGGTACTTATTCCTTGTCAAAGTCAAATGAAGGCTGCCATCTTTGTATGCTTTAACTCAAGCAAGGTAAAACCCAAGCACAAAACTTAAAAGCAAAAAAAAAAAAGAGGAGCAGTAGAGCAGGGCGGGAAGGCATGGGAAAGCTCCTTTCCTTCTTGCATTATCATTGACTTTTTTTTCCTCTCTATATTGCCAAGTGAAAAAAGTCAAAATCAAATATTCAAAGTCAGATGTCAAGCTTGCAAAATCATGAGACAGGCTTAAAAAAACATTAGCTTTTGAAAATTATTATATTTTCTTTCTGGTTTGTAAGCCAGCAAGAGCCCATGTTTTCTGCAGGCCAGACGGCTAAAAAGATGATTTTAAAATGAAAACTTAAATCCTCTCTTAACTGCTTGGCTTAAAGAGTCGAGTCTTTAAGAAAAACAGAATACCACGGGACTTGTGATGAAATCATGACAGCTGGCTGCTCAAAGCAGTCATAAATTCAAATTGTAGGAACTTTCACAGTGCCTTTTAAAGAAAACTTTCATCTTACTAGAACGTATGTTAGATGAAGGAAATTACATAAATAACTTTACCTTCGGAAATCCCCCATCCCCTCGGCTGGTTGGGAAGAGTTCCCGGCTAACCCAAATCGTTAACCCTGGTTGATAAACCTGTAGTGACATAAACATATACAGTTTCTTACTAACAAAGAGAGATTCATTAAATGCAATCAAATGGTGTTCATATGGTGCTCATGGTGGCTTGACAGCCCACACTACTAAAACCAAAGTCTAATGTAAGTCGAGCTGGGCGCACAGACCTGGGGCTGCAGTTCAAGCTCAACACACACTTTTTTTAAGTGCCAGTGACAATGTGATCTGTCCCCAGGGCATTTCAGCCACACTGCAGGTAGCACTGCACATTTCACAGCCTTTCCTGAACAACGCAGGATGCATCTTTTCTAGCATGGCTTTCGGGCCCACTTCAAGAGACTCTCTAGCATGGCAGGCCTTATGCATCAGCTTGGGGAGTTTTGTGGTGCTGTGCACAAGGTGCTCTCTTCCACCCCCAACCCATCGCACGCATCCCTGGCGAAGGACATTGCAGACAACTGAGGGAGGAAAACCTGGGACGAGGAGGTCCGACCATGCGCCCTTGAGGTACCGCTGTGCCCGGCACCTCTAGCAGCCACAACTCTCCGGCAAAAGCCTGTTTAATGGAGATTATTACCTTTGCTGATGCCTGCAGAAGGCAATGGCGATGCACTTTTGGTAATCCTTTCACAAGGAACTGCAGTCTGAGGTCACCGGGCACAACTGTAATCCTGCATTAGTATCTTGTTTTTTGGGTTTTGTGGGTGGTGGGTTTGGACATCAAAGGAATTCCAATACTTTATATGTTGTAAACTGCATTCAAGATCTTAACCTTATTAAACTCTTTCTGCACAGTTTTAAGCTGAATGCCTTTAACACAAATTTCTTCAAATTTCTTTGCACTTTGGGACTCAAAATTTACCTAGTCACTTAAGAACTTGTGTGTTGGTATTGCTCACCTGCTTGCTGCTCTACCTGCTTCGAAAGCAGAGTCCATTTTTGTGGACTTGCATGTTGACATTAGTAGTCACTGCTGAACCAGATGCAGCTTGAGGAAATTATTACTAAATTATTTAGAACAACTTTCTAAGAAAAAGTCCTGAATGCTACTGTACAGTAGAAAACATAGGAGATAAATTTGAAACACAGAGTCTAAGGCAGCATTGCTGTGTACTGACAAAAACATCTTTTTCAGGTTACTATGGAATTTCAGAAAAGCCAGTTAAGCTCCCTGGTTATACCTGATATAGGGATATTCATCAGTTAATGTTCACATTGACAGACATTAATGAAAGATACCAAGTAACCCCTAAGTTCTGTTATTTTAATCACTAATCACCTGTCTTGTAACTACGCCTTCAGTTTGTTGTGTAGCCATAGCCTTTGAAGTGAACCAGCAATAGAGGTTCAAATCTATTGCAGAAAACACTCAAATGGCCAAGTACACAAAGACACACAATTTCTTGTGCAAGCAAGGAATAAGCAAGAGCATATAGTATTATTGTCATGGTGTACATCAGTTTCTATATTTTCCATGCAGTCTGAGATGGATCCAAGTTAGTCTATAGACACGGTCATCCTCAAGTGTTCATAATTTAGAAAGAATGAAATAAACACTTGCATTTAGGTGACAAAAAGGAATATTCATTAAGCTTGTATTCACGAGGCTCAAGGGCCAGGGCATCCTGGCTCAGCACCTCACTAAACCATGGGACGCTCTGAAGTGGAAAAAAACATCCAGTCCACATGAGACTTACTGTTTCACAAGGATTTTTCTCTTTTTCAAGACATGTCTGGCCTTGCTACCTCCTTTGTAAAATGCTACTTAGATGTTTAGCTGTGCTGGCTGCTAGAGTGCTGTAAATACAAAGCAAGAGCTTTTAGCCAATTACAGCAGCTCGAAACAACCGATATTAACGTTTCAAAATGAGCTATCAGGAGAGCAAAAGCGCAGAGGGCGGCTCCGTTGCAGCGAGGGCGTAAGGCAGCCTGCGGCGCCCCGGCTGCTAGCACCACGCAAACACTTGTGGATAAACGCTGCCCTCGGTGCCCACCGCGCGTTCATTCCTCAGCGCCTCCCGCGTGATTACTAGGGGAGCGCAAGGCTGACTTAAACAACAGAAATACGAGGCTCACAACAGAGGCGCAGAGCTGTGGAGTGGACTGAAAACTGGAGCTCCTGCTAGTCTAGATAATGTGTCGGAGCAGCAGGCTGACTCAAACTGAGCGCCTCACTGTTTGATATTCATTAGTGAGGAAAGCAAGCGAGTAAACTTCAGCCACCAGCGGCCAGGGTGGGTGACCCCTAAGCATCTGACTAACAACATTACGTGCCTTGGAAGTGCTGCTGTCTGACACAACACCGTTCCCTCCCACACCGCTGAACCAGGGGGAGAAAACCCCACCGGCCGCGGGAGCGCTGCGTGAGACAGCGTCCTGCAGCCCCACAGCAATGTCCCCCAAGGCCAGCGCCCCACAGAGAACTGTGAGCTGCAAAGCAGGTATTTTCCAACCCCTTTAGCCTAAACTTTTTATTTAAAAAAAATCTATAAAATGTAAAAGCTAAGACTGAAAATCAGGAAAATAATGGTAGAAAATAAATATTTAATTCTATTTACCTATTGTCACAGCACTAGGACTACAATGACATTTCGGGCATTTTTTCAAAACAGATGTTTTCTGAGGACAGACTCTTCTCTGCTCAACAAACTTAAGATTCTTCTTTCTACTCCTGCAATGGCTCCATCTAACCAGCATTTCAAAATATTTGCACCTACTCTTCCATTTTTAGCTACTGGTTCTCATAAATTTAGCTCCTTTCTCCTTAAAAGCAATAGCAAAGGAGGACATTTTTTTTTTCCAATTCCAGATACACATAAGAATTTTAAAAGTCACAGGAAGGTGCTAAAACAAGTTTCTTGCTGCCTGGTCCTAATTCCTACATGTGAAGAACATCTTTCAAAAACTCAAGACATATTTACCAGAAGAAAAAGTAGGCTCAAGACAACTCAAAGGTAGGATTTAGCACAATGAGCACATTCCCGAGTTTTCCATATTTGAGAAACAAATATGGAAAGCCTCCAGAGACACTTTATATCTGTCTTTTCCTCTTTCCATGTGGGCGATGACTGCATTCCTGCTCCTCATGACTTGCTCTGGCATGGAGGGGTCCCGCTTTGCTGTAGCCCCTACGCTGACCCAAGAGGTGAGGAACAAAACCAGTCACTCCAAGTGCAATGGAAAACACCTCCTGACACATTTCAGAAGACTTTTGTTGTGTAAATTAACTCTGGAGGGGGAAAAGGAAGCACTCTAGAAGTTCCTAATTGCAAAGATAAGCTCAACTCAGGAGTTCCTCCCTGAAGCACGGGGGAGCATGGGCTGATGTACGCAGGGGTAAGGGGAGCTGTGTGACTCTTGAAGGAAAGGAACGATGGTGGTAGCGCCCCTCTCAGGGCACATTTTCCCAGTCTGTAGCACCTGTAGCTCCCCCAACGCAGTCCGGAGGGCTGAGGGCCCACAAACCTGCGGCAGGGCCTAACGCAGATCAGAGGGAGGACATCCTTGCATCATGCTGCCCTGGAGCCAGCAGGGCTCCCACATTCCTGTAAATTAATTCAGGGCCTTTTTCAACACTTTCTTCATGTTGCAATGATGTAAATCAATGATATTATGGCTACTGAAGGAAAGTTTGCAGATTCTTTCCATTCTGCCTGATCCCTGCATGGCTGTCTGGCAGGTTTTCTTTTCCAGTTAAGTTGTTTCCAGTTGCATTTTCTTTTGCAAAAAAAAAATATATATATATATAACATAGTAATTGCTAAGTGGAAACAGTTATTACTGGGCAGTATCTGAAGTTTCTCAGTTACCAGATCGTTTGAGCTGCAGAGACTTTTCCCAGCACAGGCTGCAATCCCCTTCTCGATCCCCGCAATGCCCCATGCTGCAGTAAAAAGCTCTGCTTAAAAACGGTCCACTATCACCAGCCAGATACATCAAGAACCCTCACTAAAAATCTTGTTTTGCTACCTGACCAAGTAACAATCACTGCTACTCGAATATCTGATATATCATTCCATTAAAAAAACAAAATCAGTTGGAAGAAAAGCTTCTGCTAGCATCAATGTCTCTTTTATCAAGGACTTCAGTGGAAGAGGTAAGCTAGTTCTCCCATCTGCAGCAGTTTATTTTTAACAGAGAGGGGAACATTATGAGAGCATATGATATTAACGTCCACCATGTTCCGAAGCTAGTGCACAAGATTTAATACATATAGCAACTGTCAGCTGAATGGTTGCTGCTTGTCAGAGTTTACTTGGATGGTAGTCTGCCATCAATCAGTGTTGCCTTCTCAATCTGCAGGAGGAAAACATCAAGAGTGCTCCTCATTAGTCCTTATTTCAATGACTGAAGCTCTCATGAATCTTTACTATATTTAAGAAACTGCAGTCACGATTAAATAGGACGTTGCTGGCTTGATAGGATGGCTCAGAAACAGGCTTGGTATCAAAGCTTTCCATATTAAGCTATCAGAAACCAGAAGTCTCCCACGTTAAAATGCAATCCTAACTATGCATTTGAAAGTATCATGAATAACAGATATCACAGGAATAACAGAATCACAGATGCGAGGTCTCTCAACTTGATGGACTTTGCTTATTTTCTATGGCTCTGCATCACAGGTTTGAGTCTCTTGCACCCGTGTTCACCTTCTCAACACAACCCCGGGTAGCAGGTATTTCTAGCAATGCTGCAGTGCCACGAACACTCAAGAACCCTCAGAAGGAACCACGTTGCATCTGGCGGCTTCCACGCAACAGGCAGATGGAGAAACATGGCTTGAGAGATGGGAGCAACAACTTCACACCAGTTCTCCTCCTTGCTCCTTGCTGCTCCAGCCAGCCTTCTTCTCACTTGCTTCACCTCTGCAGGAGGAAGACCTGGTACACGGCAGAGCATGGGGCAGGACAGCCGCGCACCTGAGCTTCCCTCCACCTCTGCGCAGCAGCATCCCTTGCTGCCACTGCCTTTTCATGGGCAAGATATTATTTCTCCCTGCCTGATGACTCAAGCTCACAACCACAAAGATGAAAAAGTCTAAATGAGACAAGTAAGCTTTTTCTTGCATCCACCTCTCCACGCGCTAGATGAATTAGCATGCTTATTCATTAGTAGGGTGGGTTTTTTTTTTTTTTTTTGAGTTCTTACTCATCACTTCTTCAGTTTCTGTCACTTTCACAAAATAGGATGTCATCTGTTCCCTCTTTATACAACATCAGGAAGTGACCTTGGAAGTAATATTCCGAGATTTCAAACACAAAACTTCTCATATAAATCCATTTTCTTCCACAGTTTCTTCTTCTTCTTCAAGCTTGTATTTTCCAAGTGACACTGAAGTATCTGCTACCACATAGTCTTCTGCATTGGCCCATATACTTCAGCTTTCTCAAAGAACTTGCTCTGACTTTCATCTTTTATGTGTGTATTTACATCTTTCTCCAACATGTATAAGCAACAGCTGTACAAAATTTACTAAAAACATGTTTTTAAGGCTGATAAACTTGAAGGCTGCACAGCCCCTTTCTGCCAGAAAGGACCCTGGTGAAGACTAGGTACCCAGAGTAGCCACATTTTCCCACCAAGGGGTCTCTTAAGTGACCACTGGCCTCTGAGACTGAGTAGTTATAGTTCTGAGAAGGTCAAAACACAAGGCAAACTAGTTTGAATGTAGTCAGCACATTCCCACCAAATTCTTAATCTGGTAAGATCTCTTCGAAATAAACCTTAGATGTCTTCTGGCATCCATAACCAAATGGGTTAGTTACAGAAAACACTTCACTCTTCTCTGGAGAGAAATCCTTCCTATACCACAGAGTATAATGCAATTTTTCTGGCCAAAAGTTCTATTTACCCTTTTCCTTACTACTCTGTATGAATCTAGCCTGTGTGCTATCAGCGCTGTCACACTGGTCTTTTTCGCCATTAAGCATGCAAAAGCCATTGCAAAGCAATGTTAATATTTACCGCACATATGAAGAATAAGAGAAGAAGTAAACAAATGCTACACTCTGAACACTGTCATAAATGCTCATCTAGCTTCTAACTGATTTTATGAATTTAACAAAGTTTCCAGTCACTACAGTATCACACCCCCCGAAAAGAAAAGATTCACAAATATTTTTTTCTGGAATAAGCGGAGAGAATAAGGATATACTACACAGAAACTTCAATTAATCAGTATTACAATTTTATATATTTTTTTTTTATTTGAGGGCGGTGGTGGTGAAATAATCAGTGCACCAACCCCAGAAGTATAAAGCCTTGCAGAAATTGCAATAAGTAAACAAGCCCTCCAGAAAAACAAACTCAAAAACCTATGCAACCCATCAAGTTGCCGTCTTAATTTTGCTTGCCTGTATATTAACATGCACACACAGAAATCCAGCCATAACAGGGATGAAAATTAGAATGGGATTTGAGTTTTCAGGCACATGCACATGAGTTTATCATAGACTCTTCAAGCACAAGTAGGTAGTGACATGTTTAATTAGCAGCTACACTTGACAGAAGCTGCAGAAGCAAAAGCAAGTCTCTGTTAGAGAAATGCACAGTATGGTAGCAAAATTTAAGAGAAAAGGCTGGATGCTCAGCAGCCCAGGCAACTTCATATCCAGCCTAAGTACTGCTAGGAAAAGAGCTGCAGGAACAGGGGCCACTATGGGAATCTTGAAGCAAAAATAAGAAAGTAAGTGCATGAGGATGCTTCTCTTGCACACTTTCCTAGGTCCGTACTTCCAATTTTGGTAGACACAGAAGTTATATATCAAGCTGAATCCGAAAGCTTTCTTTTTTCCCCTATAAATGAGTGGTCTACATTCTTCAACTTAGAAGAATTTGTACAACACCTTGGATTTTTTTTTCTTTGTTTGAACTTTTCACACACATCAGAGATATGACTGGAAACCCACACTGATGTCCTCCAAGCGCACTGCCTCTGCTGACCACTCCCCAGCAGACCCAGCAGTGAAGGTCTCACCCCTCACAGGAGACCGACCTCTTGACCACCAGCACATTTCAGGCAAACATTGAGCCCCACTGGTGCTCTCCGAAACGAGCGAGACACAGAGGCAGGTTGCACAGACAGCACTTACCTCGTTAAAAGAGATGTAATGGCTACAGCTGAGGAAACTGTGGCAGATGCTTCAAGGAACTATGGTACATCTACCTACACAGTCACCTGCATCTACCATCATTTAACGCTTACTACTCTTCTGTCTCTCTAACTGTGAAAGCATGGCCTAAATTGTATCGTATATGTTGTGTATGCTGTGAATAATCAAGTACACATGAGTTTGGAAATATATCTGATCAGTAGACATGCAGTAAAACAACTTGGCTTGACAAGTTGTTTTATTTTTTCTACTTCTTTATTAAAACAATTAGCTGAGAAATTAATAGTAAGAAAATCTACCCACTTCCACAGGATTTTCTTTTGTTAACAGCAATACTGTTATTTAAGCTCATGTCCTTTCATAATGGAAGATTCATCACTGCTATATTCACATCAAAATAAAAAAGGAAAATTTATTCCTTTCTAACTTATCTTTTTGAGTAGCTGTACAATGGCAATGTGTGCTTTCTGAACATCAATATTTTAAGAATTCAAGAGTTCTTCTGGTAATGTGCATATTAAACCATGGCTTACATTACCTTCAGGGAGAATACACACAATTTCTTTGAACTTTTTTAAGCATATCCCCACCAAACTATGCTAGGCAAGTAGACAGACAAGAAGGTTAGTGTTAAAAAAAATAATCCAGAAACAACATTTCTTCTTGCAGGATGTAAAAAAATGTTACATATTTTGAGGGCTGATGCTTTTTAAAAATTCATTATTTACAGAAGGAAACCAGTAAGCCTCACAGGAACATCTACATAGGGACTCATTCAGTAGCGCTAGAGTGAATTTGCCAAACCAGCTGCCTAAATTGAATTTCATGTAACACTCAAACAATGATTCATAGTATCATTCCACATTAAACATCTGAAAAGAACATTTTTGCACCTTTCCAGATTTCACTCTCAGCCAATATGCTTTAATGAGGTATCAGAGTGAATAAGTCTGAAATAAAAACAAAATAAAAATATTTTAAAATATTTTTATTAGGTTATTCTGTCCTAGGCAATGATGTGGTCTAACTAAACTATTCTATAAAGTTGTTTTGGGGCTGCTAGGGTTTGTTTCTCTCCTCTGTTTAGCCATACAGACTGATCAGAGCTCTGGTGTGAGGCAACAGCATTATAATGAAAAAAAAATTCTATTAATTGGTGAGGGCTTTTGCTCCTCACCTTAAAAAGCAAAGTGTTGAAAGTGTGTAATATTACATGTGGTATATGTTTTTGGTTTTTCAAAAATTTCAGCCTTTGAAAGAAGACAAAGCTTCACTTGACAAGTAAAGACAAAGCACTGCTTGAACTTCAAAGGCACTTGTCTGCACAGCCCTGTTCAGATGCAGTCTGCTGGTGCAGAGCTGTGAAATTTTAGTAGCCTGACTGTGGGTGATTGTGACTATGCAGATACATACACACACAAACAATTCTTTTGTTTTTAAATGCACATATGAATTGTGCATATGAAATAACCACAGTATCTGCTTTGCACAAAAATTATTTACCTCCAGGTTGAACTGCTCTAGTCCTAGTCAAGTAGATGTCCACACACCTGAGCAGCTAAACTAGCAAAAGCACTGAAAAAGCTGTTTTGATTTGTTTTTTTTTTCCACTTATTTATTTTATAAGATGGAAAGGCTTTAAATCTTCCGCAGTTCTCAGTAATCAAGTGTGGTAGCAAAAACTGCATCAATGTATCCTTCACATACAACACACAAGCATATTAAAAAAGCACAATACCCATTCAGACAGCCAAAAGTGCTCAACTCCCATCCCTCTCAGCAACTTTCCTTGATTAAATTCCGCCCCAGCTACAAACAAACAGAACCAGATCCAATTTATTCTTGCAACTTCATACAATCCTGACCTACCATAAAGGGGAACAAAGAACTCAAACCCATCTCCAGGCATAGGAAACAAGAAAAAATGTCTCATGTCAGAACCAGGAGCTACCCTCCTCCCACATGCATTAGCATTAGGCTGGACTTAGGCCTCATCCTTGTATCCTGTCCCTCTTATTCCTTGGAACATATAAAAAGCACACTGTAATGTCTGCTTCTGTCATACAAATCCTAGCCTCCAGTTTCCATAGATTATCCTAAAGCTATCAACAGTAGCTCTAACAAAAATAAAGTCATTTTATGTAAACAGAAAATTACAGAATGTGTAAACAAATCTGCAGATCACCCACTGGAGAAACATTCTTAATGGGCAAGTCGAGCTGAAATTCTAAATATAATCTTTCTCAAAAACTCACATGAACCTACTTAAATTAGGTTATGCATAGCTACTATTTCCGCTCATCAAGTACAAGTTATCATTTCTTTCTCCCTAACTTAATGAGAAAACCTTTTCCCCACTTGTTTTTCCTCTCCAAGATCCCATTTTTCCTTCTTGTTTTCCTTCCACATTCCCCATTCCCCCAAGCAAGACTGCAAAATGCAGAGAATACAAATTATAAAGCAGCCTCAAACAGATCCATTTGGGAACAAGGATATATTACAGGAAGTGTTCAGACCACTGACCTCCCTCTGGGGTCTTTTGCTCCAGGAAGATGTAGCCATATGGCACGATATCCCTGCAGTTCCACAGTGCTAGAGTTTTAGAAGAAAGCCACCATATCAGAAGAAAAATCAAGGGGCTACGCTAGAATTTTTTTGCCTTTTTTATTTTCAGGTAGGCCAAAATTAGATTACAAAAGGTGCATCCATTTACTAATATACACTTGTATTTAAATTCCTTCGCACTAGCACTGCAAACTCTTGGTGCTGGATTTGCAGTCCAGAAGTGAACTGCAGAGGGAATAACAGGGGTAAAAGGATACATCTGAGTGCTTTTAAAAGCACTTGGGGAAGCAGAGAGAAAAAAAAGAAGGGAAGGTGGGAGAAGGGATTTTTTAATTTTTTTTTTAATGTAAATACAGGGAAAAAAAAAAAAAAAAAAGTGCCCTTAAAAAATTGCATTTTCTGGTTTTGCCAGAAGTCGTCTTTGGAGGTCACAGAAAACTGGGCTTAGGATACTTGCTTACTCTATTTCTTTTACTTCAATGTCTGCATTACATAGGCTAGCTACATTTTTAAAAAGCTACAGAACGCTTTTTTAAATTAGAATTCTTCTTTTCTTAATTAGCAGTGAAATCTCACTTTGTATGTTATACCACACAGCATTTTCCAGAAAGGTGGTCCACTGAATGTCTAATATGTCAAGTAAAATTACACTTAAAAAAAAAAATCTAAGGCCTATTTACACTACAAAGAAAGAGAAAAGGTTCTTTCTTCCTTCAGGAGTCACTTTGCAGGGAAATATATTTTACACTAGGAAAGGCACATCCTTAAGTGTCAGGTGTTATTGTGTTAAGATGGTTGAAAATATCCACCAGTTAAAACTTTCATAAGAAAACCATGTAGAGTCTTTTCCCCCCCTTTTTTTTTCTTTATATTATTATGATTTAAATATTATACAGCTCCAAAAGAGATTCATTAACCAGGTGTGGGCAAACCATAATTCAAAGTCTAGAGAAAGGAAAAGTAGCAGTAAAAACTAACATTCTAAGGGGGTTGTTTTTACTGGTAAACCTTTAATTGACACTTTGTAGATAAGAAAGATTAAGAAACAGAGAATTTGAAATAGTGAGTTAAAGCAAGAAATAATTTGCTCTCCTTGAACAAGCTTATTCTAACTATTCTTTAATTTTACTGTAAGTTTACCTAAATTATTAATAGAATTTCATTTTAGCAAAACAATAAACAGTACATCCCCCCCATCCACCCCCTTTTTTTAAAGTTTAGCTAAGCCTGGTGAACTGTAACTGCTAAATTCTCCCTGACTCTAGGGAAAGTGAAATAGAGCCCCTCACAAATGCTGATACGTTAGAAACGAACGAAACAATTTGACACTTAACAGTTTTTAGTGTAGAGGGTGCTGATTATGTAAATATGTAAAGAAGAAATTTTCCTGCCAATACGAATGGGCCAAGGAGAGACTTAAAATAAACACAAGAACTATGCCAAAGTCAAGTGTGTCCAGTCCTGCAAGGAAAGTATGTCAGTGGTCTGACTTCATTGCATTCAGTGTTACTATGCCAAAAGTTTTGAGGGAGGGAGGAAAGGGGGAGGAAAGGGTGATGGCAGGAGAAGCTCTGCCAAGTCCTGCTACTTAAGTGACCTGTAAGCTTGGGAAAAATCTAGTCTTTCTTAGATGGAAATTCTGATCGACATCCCAAATAAAATAAATGACATGGAATTAAGGATTTTTAGAAAAAAATTCAACTTTCAAGAACAGCCAAATTAAATTTTAATTTATATTACACTGCAGAACTAACAATAGAAAAAGTAAACAGATGGACAATTACATTTGATTTTCTGCATTTGGATAGATCTAAGTTGTATTTTATGTTCTGCCCCACAAGCTGGCTTCACAAAAACTGATTTCACTGACTACTACGGGAACCTTGCTGGATTTATAGAACCATCTGCTGTGTGTGGTTTTTTTTTTTTTTTTTTTAAAGGGCTATTTTATGCCTAACAAAACTTAAAATAATCTTTTGTTCCATACATAGTCATATATTGCACAGAACAGCCTGCATGCTATCCCAAAATGTGGGCTGATTGTCACATTGGTGTTGGTAGGAAAACAGTTGCCTTCTTTTCCAATATTCCACCATTGTGTGAACAGAATGTATTTTAACTTGATTTCTATTCACAGCTTAAATGAATCATTTCCCTTTTAATTCCCCACCCCCAGCTACTCATTTATATACAGATGAGCAAAGCATTTTGATAGAAGTAGGTTCCAGAATAGACTAAAACTCCAGAATTTGCAAAATTGTTTCTGCAGATAGGAATGATATAAGACAAGGAGCCAAACAGGAGAAAAAAAGTTTTATGAGAGATTACATTTTTTCTTACTTTTAAGTGTCTTTGCTTCACTCCCTCCCTCCCCTTAAAAACAAAAAACAAAAAAAAATCCCACAGTTAGACAAGAATACAACACAGGCAAGTATAAAATAATTTATGAAATTATATCAACCCCACCTTTATAACAATATGTCCTTGAGAGCCTCACACTCTGGAAAATACTTTGTGCCAATATATTCCTCATGCAAAGCTAGTTCAGAATAGATATGCTGCTAGAACAAATTAGCAGATTTTTGTCTGTGAAAGTGGTATGATCCAATCTATATCACATTTATGTGAACGTGTATTCAGACTTAGTTCAAGAATAGCTACATCTTCAATCAAAAATGGTACATGTCTACATATATTCAACCCTAGCTCTGCCCATTTTACCTACCCTTTAAGTAAAGATTTTCTTTGTCCTGCTGACTGAGACACATACCCTTTCTCAGAGAATACCATATATAGAGACTGTTCAGTATAATATGCCTCATCCTTAAAATGATATATATCAAGAATAGTATTTCATATTATAACAAATAAACTATAAGCCAATGAAAATATAAACATAATTCATAGTGAAGGAAATGAATAATTGCAATACTGTTCAAAACATATATATATACACTAACTAAGTGCTTGTAAGTTCGGTTTAGCTCTGGCCTGGTCTTTCCCCCCCCCCCCCTTAGTGAAACAGATCCCCAGCACAAAGAAAAGAGAGCATCCTGAAAAATTCACTAATAGTAATAAAAGAGCTTGCTCTTTATGTATTTCCCTCACAGAACAACATTAAAACTGTTTCATACACTAAGTGCAATGACCTATTTCTTCTTTTTTAGGGGGGGGCGGGGAGAGACGAGGAATTGCTGGACGCTGTTTTGTCTACATGTATTCCCATGTGTGTTATGGTGTGTATTTGTCATAATATTCTAAACACTTTGTTTCCATTAAATAAGCCTTACTGCACAATGAGGAATTTCAGCTTTTTATTCAAAAAATGCATGAAAATCAAAGATCCAACATATGGAGGTTTTCAGAGTACAATCAATCACTGTATGGCAAATCCCCATAATCCCAAAAAGTACATCTAGTATAGGTCATATTTGTAAATCGGCATTGGGGTGGTGAAAGAAGGCTTACATTTATATTTTTTAAATTACTGATACTTTGCTAAAGCAACTAATTCTTACCATTTTTAGATTCTGATAAGCCTTGGGATTGCAGTTTCTCTCAAGTTGCACAAGGAGAACAATCTGAAAATAATTTTAAAAATGAAAAAAAAAATGTAAGTCCGACTGTCACAACATTTAAAAGGCTTTTTGACAGCATAATAGTGAGCGAGTCAGGTATAAGCTTCAGTGGCTAAGATTAAAGTCATGCAAATTATTCTAACCACATGTACACTTATATATCATGCTTCTCTGCACTTCAGTGGTCTGTAGGCTTAAATATAGGACAAAGGAATCCCTGGTACCTAGATTTGCAAAGCTCTATGCTATTCTTAGCACTTGGTACATCTCTGAAGAGCACTACACTTAATGGTTAACACACTTAAAAAAAAAAAAAAAAAATCATCTAGAGGACAAATATCCATCATCCTATGCTTACTGTAAAGGTGGTCCATTGTTCCTGGGCATACTACAGCGTGTATTTTTTTGCAATCAAGAAACAGTGTCAGCCTTTTACAAGGCAGTGGCCAAGAGAATAGGTATTTTTGGAAATAGCCCTGCATTACATAACCTCCAGTTTTCTCTCTCCCTCTAATCCACATACACACACCTATTTTAAACAGGGAGAGGGAAAGAAAGAAAAAAAAAAAAAGTAGGTGCCATCTCACCTAAATGGTCCCTTAAATTACTACTCTTTCAACTTACTGTATTTCTTAACAAACCTCCTTATCAATTTTCATCTGGTGACAAAAATTGAAGTCCTCTTCTACAGATTACATATTTCTAAAGTGTGTACGTGCAAAATGTAATTAGGTATGAGTCATATGTTTACACACAGACACATATATACATATTGGATATAAAACTGCAAACTCATACACCTATAGATGATGTACTCGGAGACGTTTGGCTGAAAGCACACTGCCAAATGTACACCAAAATACGTTTGTTTTGCTTTTTTTTTTTTCTGTCTTTTTTTCCCTCCGAAAGAACCACCCAAAATTTAACTGCTGTACATGCAAAAATGCAGAAGGCTGTTGCAAGAATGACTGCTTTCTAAAAATAAACCCCCCAGCAGCCTGAGAGGAATCCAGTGTCAGGGCAGAGAAGAGGGAGATTCGTTCTACAAGGGAGAAGAAAAGAGATGAAAAACCAATCTGAGAGCCTCGCATGCATGCTAAAAAAGCAAAGTGCATTAAGTTCAAAAAATGCATTTTAGTATCTTCGGAGTGCAAAAGCAGAAAAAAAAAAAAAGGAAATAAACACACAAACAGAAAAAAATCCCAGTTTTAGAAAACCAAATCTCCCCTTGAATGTGTGCAAAAAAAAAAAAAAAAAAAAAAAAAAAAAAATCCTAAAAATCCTGCCCTAAAGCATAAAGACAAAGAGCTAAATATATATAGTGCACATTTCTCATCTTCCTTAAGAAATCCTGCTTGGAAACGTGTGCACCGAGAAGAGGGAAGGCAAATCTGCAGCAAAGTCCAGCTAAGGGCAAAAGGAAGCGAAAGAAACAAAGAAAGAGAGAGAGAGAATTAAATAAAAAAAAAAAAAGCGTGGATCGTAATTGCATATACTTACAGACAAAAGCCCCCGCTCCCCTGCTCACTTTCTGTCCTTTCTACATGATCTGAAACACAAATGTGGATTAAAAAAGGGCAGCATGCTACAGAGGGGAATTTATAGTCGGGGGAGTGGAGAGAGGGTAGGGGGTGTGGGGAGGATTGACTGCACCTCTTCCAAAGTGCAGCCTTGGAAGGGGGGGGGGGGGGGGGGGGGCAAAGG
>JAWLRI010000607.1:495475-539195 GCA_034781795.1 Crypturellus tataupa
AGAGAAGAGAAGAGAAGAGAAGAGAAGAGAAGAGAAGAGAAGAGAAGAGAAGAGAAGAGAAGAGAAGAGAGAAGAAAATTGTCCTTAAATACTGTGTATTAAATTCTGCCTATTACCACACTTGAAGAGCTGAAAACAAACTTGAGTTTACATCTCTTTATATTTTTGGAACTATACTTATAAGTTCAGAAACCTTTAAAGACCTTGAACAGAACACTTTAAAAGGAGAAAGGAATTTGTTCTCTGAAATAAAACAGGTTTTCTGAAAACACCCTTCGACATAATTTTTTTGAATCTCTGCTTTTCATTTATAGTTTTTCTGTGTTTCCTGCACACCACCTGCAAATAAATGAGCAAAATTGCCTGAGCTTCATTTAATCTACTACTAGGAGAACTGAATTCAATCATGTTTTGGGCGAAACAAAGTTAGTATACTAGAAATATATAATGCCATTTGTAATGTCACTTGGCAGTGATGTTTTACTTCTATAAGAGATGTGAAAAAGCTCAAGGCCAATTATTCTTTACTGAATATGTGCTATTATATTATAATGCAGTACAGCAGCAATATGATGTTACAGGGCAGTAAAAAAATCTTGGCATGGGATTGTATTTGAGTTTATGACATAATGAGCTCAATGCTGCGGACAATGAAATTGATGACTGTTTTGCCATTGGTTTCACTTGAAACAGCGACGTGCCTGATAATTCACTAGTAAGCCCGAGCGTTTACTTACACAGATCATTTCAGATTGGTGACAGTAAAATTACTATAGCATACATTTTGTCTATACTACCTACATATGTAAGAGAAAACTATTTTGCAAATGGGTTTTTTTTATGTCTCTCGGCATTTGAGAATGTTTTAAATAGATTTATAGAAATAGTGTGGCAGCCATAACAAAGTTATTACCTTGAAGGAAGTTGTATATGCATATAAACAAGCATAGAGAAATGTTAAAAGAAGGCTGAAAATTCCTAGAAGGAATCAGAAGGTCAAGAAATTACATTTAATGTGTAACCAATTAAAAAACAAATATAAGAAAATTACACAGAGAAGTAAAATGAAACATTGTAAAATGTTTATAAGTCACTCAAGGATTGCTCATTATTTTGTACATAACGAGATAAGATCTGAAACAAGGTTCTGCTGCGTGATAACCACTGCAGCATCCAGGGCACATCCTCAGGCCTCCTGGAGTGCCAGAGGGTCTCAGGGGAGGCAACACCAGACCTGACATCTCGTCTATCTCCCCAGAGTGTTGCCCAACCCAACGTTGTCTCCAGGAGTGACTTTCAGCCTTTATCTGTGCTAGTAAACCATACAGGGATTGCTTCTGTGCCCCGAGGCAAGGTGCTGCAGTAGTGTTTCTGTGAGACTGAATCCTCTTCCTCTGTGACACAGGGAGGTGGCACCAGACCAAGCACCAGGAAGGGTCCTTGGCCCCTGCTACACCCTGGACTCCATCTGGGCATTTTGGGGGGAGAATGGTAATTGGAAAGGACCAAACCGTGGAGCCGTGCACTAGTCTTGGCTTTTACTGATAAAGTCTTTGTGGTTCTCACAGTGATGGAGAAGATGTGGATCCCTATATGTACTATATAAAAATATATGGCTCAGCATCTTCTTTGGATAGGTACCATATCCTATTAAAAATGGAAAGAAACATGAGAGACTAGTACCCTGCATCCCTGCATGCCAAAAGAAAAGCCTGGGGTTGCAATACCATACAATCTATACCTCAATAACTATCCTTCAAGATGAAAATTAAAATATATTCCCATTCTACCCCTATAGACAACAGAAGTGAACAGGTTGTGCTTTCAGCTTAAACTGTATTTCAAGAAATCTTTAGAAGTCAAACTTCCACTTATTTCAAAGGGACTTCTGTCGTATATGGGATGCAGAACAGAGCCCTCTTCTGGTAAGTGCTAAAGATAATTGAGGACACCCCTGGCTCTGTGTTTGGCACTGTCCGCAGCACATATCTATGTGATGAAGTATTGAATGTAGGCCCTCAAAATAAAATATTAGGAAAGCTCAGCTATTCAGAGCCATGGAACCTTATGATTGAGGTCAGATGTGTTTGGATTAAAAAATTATGGAAATCTAAACAACTCTTTGATGATAGCACACTTGAAAACTGAATTAAAAAAAAAAAAAAAAAAGGTTATATAACTTATTTAAAGGCACAGTTGGCACTCCAAGTCCACAATGACTAGCCAGTTGTAACCTGCTTTTGAACCCACAGCTGAACCCTGGATGTCAAATTACTGAAAAGGGTGGGTCACTTTCTTTTTAAACTTGAAACCTGATAACCATGGCGAAAGAACCCCCATTCATTCTTTCTTTGTATGACTATAATGCCATGAAGCACCAATAATAACTTTAAGCACACAGATCAACAAACTTAGCCTAATTAACCCAATTTGGGATTTCATACTTCAACCTGAAATTAAGAAACTGTATTCCAAAGTTCTTCTTTGTAAAATAAAGTCTATGACAGGTACATATGCTATATGCATCACAGAGTAGATACTCAAAAAAAAATCATAATTAACAGTGCCTAAAGTTGGTCTCCATCTTTTGATTTTCTGCAAATACCTAGGTACAATCTCTTTGTTTAAAAGAGCTCTTGATACTGAGGTGTAGTGCCAAAATGAATTGGTTTAATTTCAAAATTATTTATAAAGATTTGAAAGTCCGTACTGTTTTTAGTAAGACATGCAAACATGATTATCCAGAGTCATACTATTTATGGCTGTCATCTCATTAGATTTCACAAGATAACTAGGGTTGGGCCTATAGTATTTGCATGGAACACCTCCAAGGAAATTCCGAGTTATTGTAAGAACTGGTATTTGTTCAGGGCGACATTCTGCTGCTGACTCAGAATGGAACCATCACAAAGTATATGGTCCCCAGCTCTGTCTTTATATAAGAGGTAAACTCAAACAGTCATTAAACACCCTATGGCACTTTATGCAAGTGTAGGAGTGCCTGGCCAAATACCAATCTAGATAATTACATCCTGCCTACTTACATTCCCCTGTTGCTTTAAATGGAGAAGGTATTATTCTTCTATTCATGTGTAAAAGTGGATCCTACAGTCCTTCCTTGGGCTGCCTTAGGACTATTTCTAGCCTGACCTTCTCCATGTGAGCTCTGTATGGTCACATAGTCACTTATATGAGCCAGTTTATATTTATTTATATTGCACTGGATTTTGGACCTACAACTGCAATCAGTTCCACTGAGCTCACTGGAAGTTGCTTCAATTCAGAGGTATCAGCTTTGCTGAAATCATCATCTGACTGCTACCTGTGAAAGTTGTATTTGCAATAAACCACTGTGAATAATGAAGCATTTCATTACAAAGTCAATTCCTATAGGAACACCTTCCTTTACTACACCTGATCCAGGTGAAATGCACCAACATATCTGCACATGACCCTGCCCACTCCCACTGCAATCAACTGCAAAATAGCCACGCTCTGTGGCAGCAGCACCAGGCCCCTTAATGGGAGATTTGCCTTGAGTCAGCACCAAAGAGCAGCAGGGCACTTTGCCCATCCTTCCTCAGTTTGAAACCTGCCACATCAAACAAAGATCATGCATCATCTTTTAAAATCAGCTGTAACTTACATTTTAAGAGAGGGTGCAACAGATGGTTAAAAGCTTGCTTTAAAGTGATATGTCTATTAAAAGAACCCATGTTAGTAGGTGATTGTTCCCTGGATCAGAAATTTGCTTCACTGAAGTAAAGTGGAAGGAAACCAAACTTCAGAAACCTTCATTATCGTGTTCAAGTACCTCATATTAGACTGTTCTGCCACTCACAAAAGTCCTCTCCAAAGGAATTAGTTGTTAGCACTTCCTACAAAATGAGTCTTTTAGCAACATGGGCACTGGTGTTAATCACAACTGTTACTATGCAGCAAGGCTGTCAATTTAAACTATTTCCTGCAAATCTGAGTTTTCCTCTGTCTTTCCCTGGCCTTCCCCTTCCTCTTACCTTTGAGTTTCAAAATTCACTTGATTTTTTTTTTCTGGTCTGTCAATTCGAAGGATAGCTTGTAGGGGCTTTTCTAGTTTAAATGTTTTTTTCTAGCTGTATTTGTATAGGTCAATTCCAAGTCTGTTCTTCTAAGTGGCGACTCTCCCAAGACAGCAAATACACAGTTTTTATAGAGTTGTTTTCATGAGGATTGAGTTGTCTTGAGTTTGAAATTATTTGGTGGAAAGATGACCATATAAGTACAAATGGCAAAATGGAGTATAAATGGCAAAATTCAAAGGCAGACAGTTTAAGCAGTACCAGAAGTTATGCCTTAAATTGTACCAAAATGAGTAAAGAGAAGTCAGGTAGCAAAAGATCTTCACAAATCGGTAACTTTTGTCTTCTTCTTGTGTGACTCGAGAGCATTTGGCATTCAGTGCTTCTGAAAATCAAGACAGCTCTCTGCCGTCTCTACACAGGTACAGGGCCTAAATTTTGACATTCACCCCTTCACATTGTGTCAGACGCCCTTTGAAGATTGAAGTTACTTGACAGAAAGTGACATAGCCACAACTGGTTAATCAAGAGTCACCCAATCCGCTCACTGAAATCCAAAAGAGGAGCTAACATGGGGCTAATGATGGGGCCGTGAAAAGTGACCGAGTGATTCGGATTCTGTTCCCCTTCCCCACACTATGCAGTTAAGAGGACCAAACACAGCCGCTTGATTCGTAGCAGACAGGGGAGTTTAGCCCCCGCGAGGCAGGAAAGGGCTTTTTTTCTCCATCCTTGCTTGAGAAGAAGGCAGCCGCATCCTGCACGCGGGTACAGCAACAGGTCCTGCTGCTGCTGCTGCGGTGGCAGTCTGGAAAGTCACGGCCGCTTTGCAGTGATGGGTTTTTTTTGGAGGGGGGGAAGGGGGAAATGCCCCGAGGAAGAGGGGGACGCGCCAGAGCAGTGGCATGCGGGCTTGACAGCGGGAGCCCGTGCCGTTTGGGGGCCCCTTCGGGTCCCGGCATGCGGCGTTGGCGGCGGCTCCCGCGCTCGCCGCTCGCCCCTGGCCGCCCGCGGCGCAGCCCCTGGCCGCCCGCGGCCGGTCGCCCGGGCCCCGGGAAGGCGCTCCGAGCCTCCCGGCTCGGGGAGAGCAAGGAAGCTGCAAGGGAGAGATGTGAGGGCACACTCAGCCCTGGGCGCTTCATGACCAGCACTGACAGTATTTCTCACTTGAAGTGTGTTGGCATCAGATCACTAGCCACTTAGGGCCTGTTGCTACCTAGGGTAATGCTCCATTTCCTGGAGTAAACTCACTAAAAAAGGAACCGGGGAGTATCTTTCCTCCCGTCCTTTCTGCTGGGTTTACACCACCTGCTGGCAAAGGTTGGTGTGTGTGCCTGGGCGTCTCACAGCCCCCACGGGGACCTCTTCTTGCCCCTTCCGCATCTGCGTGCCCAGAGGCGCGAGTCTTTGATGCGTCTTTGCAGAGAAGCTCAGGTCCACGTTCCAGCCTTTCCTCTGGACAGGGGCCGCGCTAGGAGCTCTTCTTCACTGCTCTCGGGGCTTTTACACCCCCTCATTGCCACGCAGCCCGGTCAAGCCCACCCAACCCGCGCGGCCCCTCAGACCGCAGCGCGCTGGGCGCCGGGCACCTCTCCGGCCGCGCCGCCGTGCGGTTCTCGGCCGGCCGGGGCTCCCCGCACCCTCCTCGCTCACACCTCCTGCACCGCGTGTGCGCTTCCCAGGCACCCGGCCAGCTCCGAGAGCCCTGCCAGCGGCTCTGCGGTGCCGTGGTGAGCGCAGCCCGCAGGCCTTGCCCCGCTCGTGGCCCTGCGCTTCCCGAGAGGACGCGGGCAGGCGGGCCGCAGCGGCACCGTCTGACGCCTCCAGCCCGCCCGCCGGCAGCTGCGGCTTTCCCGGGAGTTTGGCCACGGATCCCGGGCGGCTCGGGGCACCTTCCGCTTGCTTGCAGCCTGCCTGTGCTGCAGGATGACTGCACGCAAAACGTGCAGCAGCAAGCTCGAGGGAGACGCTCAGGCACAGCGGGTTTTTTTTCTTTTTCTTTTTTTACACAAAGGAAAACACTTGCACAGAAATGCACAGTTACTACTGCTTGTGTCTGCTCTCTTTCCTGCCTCCACATCAGCTCATCATTGATGAGCTCATGAAGCGTTAGGCCTCTATCACATGAGAGGCTATAAATGCAAACTTTATCTCCAGGTAGCGAATGAGAGTTCTTCTAACCTTTTGCAAATTAACAGGCTTTGAGATGACCCAGTGCAGGTAGCATCCCTTGAAACCCGTGCAGGTAGCACATTTTTAGGTTACAGCAGTGGTTCTCGTTAGCTTGGGTGCATCTGCTGACCTGGGGCAACATGTTTCCTAGCTGGTAAAGATCCACAGGATCACTGTTGGCAGAGATTCAGCCCTGGGGGATAAAACCAGATGCCAAGGACATAATCGAGGGGAGTGATGGGAAGCTTGCATTAACGAAACCCTTAAGTAGATAAAGTGGACAACGTTGAAGTGGACTGCACATGCCAGTATGAAGAATATTGGATGTTATGTGGGATTTCCTGGAAAGTTGTGTCCGTTCCAAGTGGGAGGAGAGGCATGAGCTCATACAGATGATAAGCCCTCTGCGAAACCTTTGATGTCTCTCTCCCTTTCCTACTGCCTCAAACCCTATGTGCCTGGCTCCTGTAACCATTTTTGCACCCCATATCCCCAAACCCACTGAGAACTAAAGGTCTTTACTTGAGCTAGCAGGAGCGGCCGCAGACAGGCATAGACCTGAGCCCTTAGTGTCTTCGCTTTCTTACAGAGACTTGGTCTCATTCCCCTTAAACTGGTTTGCTGTGCTGTTTGTAACTGCCTATATTGGGGAAGTCCTACCTGCGTGTTCCCACTGAGGAGCTAAGTTGCTAAATTCAACCCAAAGTCTGCACTGTTTAGTCTGTCTGTAATGTCTTGAACTTCCTCAGCAGGTTTTCAATAGCAGGTTTGGATGGGAAATAGGAAACAAAGGCAAAACTGGAACAGGAGGACCAAAGCCTGTGTGCGTGGGGGAAGACCTGGAGAGAGCTGGGTGGTCCAGCCCTGACATGGGCTAGGGGAGGTTTTGCCACTCCTGCTTCTGCAAATGCAATCACAGCTCCAAGCTGTGCAAGACAAAAGAGTAATACCTCAAGAGGATGTTGACCCAAACAATGACATGGAAACCAAGAGAGCTTAAGAAACCAGTTCTACCAGAGCCATGTGTTACACTGAACTGAAAATACATTTCAAATCATTTTACTGAAAATATTAATCAAGGAACACAGCAAAAGAAAAAAAAAAAAAAACTGATCACTTATTTGCTAAAGAATTAAAAAACATTAGATTTGCTAAGTTGTGTGGAAGTAAAAATCTTTTTTTCACCTACAGCTGGAAATTTCTGCCTGTGAGTCCAATGACAGACTTCCCTTTTTTGTCTCTGATCACTAATATAGAACTTTATTCTGACAAATGTGGCATATAAATAAATAGTCCCCTTGTTTCCAGGAAGACTACATTTAACTCCAAGCCTAGTTTTCATACCCTCATGGTTTCCTAAACCAATCTGATTTTGTTCTGTGGTCAGTTTTAGGTGGAGGTGAAGAGCTTGTCTTATGTCTGCCTGTCTGTGCCCATGTCCTTTGATTCCTTTTCTCTTTATTTCTCTCTATGGCCTGTCTTATAAACCCTAAAATTGACAAAGTCCCAATTTACAGAGCATTACGATTATATAAATAGCCTTGGCAGAGAGAGCTGAATGGACCCTTGTGGCCAGAGGGAAGGTAAAAGCTGCAGAAGTTACACATATAATGAAGGTTTGCTGTTTAAAGATCAGCTGGGAAACTTCATAGCTTTAAATGAATAGGCACAAAATAGTTGCCCGAGAATCACTCACAGGTTGTCCTTCGCAGTGCTGACAGCGAGCAGAGAAGCTGCTTCATACGCCACGGGCCATGATTCCCACTCATCTTCGCACTTCCATCCTTCAGCCATCTGATCCCAGCACTGCGTGCAGCACAACAAAGCGGCGAAGTTCTGGTCTGGGAAGAGTGATTGGTTCAAACCTGACAGGCAGCATAGTGGGCAGCAGGGTGAATGGAAAGCTGCTGGTGCAGAGCATAAATAGGCCTGGATCATCTGAAATAAGAAAGTAGGGGGTGGCACATGAGATGCTGGGGGAAGCAGGCAGGAAAAGTTTTGGCACTGGAGTCGGGTCGTGCATGCAGCCCTCAGTACACCCATTCAGAAAGCAGTGTGGGCAAACCTTTGCAGCCGTGGTTAACAGGCTGCAGGAATGCCAGGTCCAGGAATGCCAGGTCCACTGCAGCAGGGGCATTCCCAAAGCAGACGCTCACCACATATGCGAGGAGGCACAGGATGTGACAGCAGTTTGCTCTCCTCCAGGGTTTTCTGCCTCTCGCACACTTTCTTCTCCTCACTCCTATTCATCTATAAGTGAGCTGAAGGAAGAAAGCGGGGAAGTGCACGGCTCTAGTTGAAAGCTTGAGGAGCAATAAAGGGGCCGACATTGTAATGAGCTACTTGTCAGAGCGCGTGTGTGATGTTTTTATGGCAACTTAATTGAAGTGAGAGGGGAAGATACCCATTAGCTCACTTGTCGTTTTTCAGAAGACATAAAATATGGGCTCTGTTTCCATTTCAGTTTTCCGGGGGCTGGATTCAGAAGTGTTTTTTTTTTCCTCTTTATTTCCAAATCTATGAGAACTTTGTTTTCATTTACTTTTATTACTAAATAAAATGGGACTGAGTTATCTGGCAGCTTTCCAATTAAGATTAATTTGTCATTAAATAACCCAAATGACAAGGATTTAATACTGGTGCTGTTCTAGCAGAGGACAGTTTGCATGGAAGAACTACCAGCTCAGGATACAAACCCTGCTAAGTTTGTTCACTTTTAGCAAACTAAAGTCTGTAACATTTCTAGAATAGAGTATTGGTTCACCTATTTGCCTTCCTGTGCAATAATGACTAACCCTAAATACTTGACGGATGTAAAATACACAGAACAGTATTCAAGAACACAACAAGAAAGGAAAATCATAAATATTGATCATGACAAGGCATGTCTACTTAGATTAGCCTCTTGACTTCTACAAAGCTACCTATACAATTAAGTACACTGCTAAGGTTAAGCACATCAAATTTAAGTGAAATTGCGCATCAACTGAAATTTTTGGTGTTCATTATGGGCTTGGAGAAATGTTTTTTCTGGAACGGGCAATCATTTGAGAATATTGTGGAAGAAGTAGGATTTGATCAGGATTTGTGGGTAGATATACAAGAAAATCTGACAAAAAGTACAGCAGATTGCAGCCTTGAGATATTGTGAGGCTAGTGCAGATCAAGAAACAACATTGAATGAGAAGGGCCCTGCTATAGAAAGCAAGAAGAAGATGGCCATACGGCATCTGCAGTTGTGCGCTTGGAAAACAGTAGCCACAGTCCCAACAAGTGCCAAAGACTTCAGTTAAAGTCTTCGCTGCTCTGGTGGCACAAGCAGCAGAAAAGCAGTTTGCCTGGAGCTCCTCCCTAGCATGTGCTCCTCCTGGATCCTAATTCAGGAGATGGTCCCCTGAAACACACTGCCTCTGTGATCTGGCTAATTCCAGCAGCCCAAATCATTTTTAAATTATAGCAGATGTCAGACTGACTCTTACAAAGACGAGGTTAAGTAATGAAAGCTCTATGAACTCCAAATGTAATTTCTGCTTTGTAGCTTTAGTACTTTTGTGAAAAGGTATGTGAAAATAATTGATATAAAGAGGATATACTAGTCAATGTTTGCTACCACAAGAATTACTATATTTCATGAAGTCGTAGCCCTACATACCTATAGTGTCCTGTTTCGAGCAGTGGTCAGCAGTGTATGTTCATGAAAATTAGAGGGGGAGGACATAGAAGAGCTATGTATCCCACATCCAGATTTCCTATAGACATTTATTGGTCTGGTTGTGTCACGATTATTATATTTAATGATCAATAATCTGGTAATTTTTTTTTTGTAAAGCCCTTTGTGCTTTCACTGTTTTACAACTTCTTGTTGAGGCAGTAGATCTGGTTTTGTGCTGTATGAAAAACAGGCTTTCATTTTAAAGGTACTCTGACAAATGCACTGTGTCCTAATTCTCATGCTTGAGTAAAACTGAATAATCTGGGTGTAATATTACACCTAAGCCATACAATTGCTATTTATTTTAGAGGAAGTTAGGGTTTCTCATCTACTGCACAGTCAGACCTCAAATGCATATATTGACAATTATGATGTCAATTAGTGATTCATGTAACAAAACCTAGGACCTGTTGATACTTTCATTAAAGCATTAAAAGAACCTGTTGGTCTATGTAGTTTATCTTTTAGGAGTGTTTTACTTCTGTCCCTCCTTGATCTACAGCAATCAGTGGCTTGGTCTAAAACGTGGTAGATCATAAGACACATTCACAACCAGTGGATTAGATTTTGAAGAAGTTTATTTCTGCACACTAAACAAGGATTGCATAACTAACCGTGTAGAACTTGGCTCGACTTTGATGTTGTATTGTCCTGTAAAATCAGTAAATGTTTTGGTTGTACCAACTGTACAAACTGTGTTTTGCCAAAACAATCCAAGCAGTATTTGCACGTTGGGAAAACCACTTTGAAAGAAGGGTCTTGTATGTGCTCACTCGAAAGCACTTGGTTTTCGTTGCTGTATGACAGAGAGACCATTAGTCTTCTGATGGTTGAATGTTACAGAAAGGGGAGACAACAGATTTTAACCTGCAGAAGGAAAATGCAGATCATGGGATCCGCTGTTGATAAGAAAACAACTAAATCAAATCCAAAGGAAGCAGCATCACATGTACAAAGTACTTGTGTGTACATTGTTCAAATTAAGATGAGGCCTTTCCTAACTTACACTGACACTTTGTGAACATCATTTTGATATATGTTAATATAGTTAATGTAGCTGCATAGTTTAATAGAAGACACGAGCTGAAACCCAACTCTCTAACCCTCACTTTGCAAGGAGCATTTATGCACACTCGTGGTCTGACAGAGGACAATGTGTTAAATGCACTTTTAATGGTTCCAGAGATGAACCTTTCAATTAAAGTCAATTAAATTAACACAATATGCTTCATTTAAATGCATGAGAATTCATTTAATTAAAAATGCAAACTATAGTTTTCCTATTGTGAGCTGTGTGTTCAGTTTTTCTCAGCAGCTTAGTTAGAACCTGTAATGTTACTCCATTCATCACATGACTGGGATAAGCCCAAGTTTATCTACAAAGCTAATCTTAGGATTAATTTCATCTTGACTGGATGGAACTCAGAGGATGAATAGCCATTTCACCAGTTCTTGAAAATCAGGAATAGAAAATAGGAGCTTAATTTGAATCAGTTCTGTCAGTAACTTTTCAAATATCTGAAATACCTTTTTTTTTTTTTTTTTTCTAGCTACAATGTAAGTAAATATATTGCATTGAGAAAACCATTTCTTTCAACTTTAAGCACAAAAAATACTCATGCTCACAGCTGCCCCTCATGCTGGAAGCTTCTATGATCTGAACATACTGTATTACACCAACAGCACTGTTAGTGTATTAGAAAACAAATAGCCTTGACATTTCTGCAATCACACTAGGAAATAAGGATCTGTAAAGGATCACAAATGGGAACCAGTTTGGGTCAGACACAGGCGTAAATAGCTGTGCTGGGAGAATATGTAAGGGGAAAAAGTCAGCCTAAGTACCCACCTGTACCCAAGGAAGAAGTGGTATTTCTAGAACTCAAGGCCCCCTTGATTCTTTATTGTAGGTCATGACATTTCCTTGGAAGTACTTCAGGCCTTTTTTCAAGAATACATGAAGTTCAAGAATACATGGAAGAAATATGTGTAGAATTAGTGATGTTTTGCTAGCTTCATAAACTTCCCTCTGCCCCCTCTCAAAAAAAAAAAAAAAAAAAAAATCCCTTTAACTGAAAGAACACTACAGCAGAAAACAGTCAGACTTTGACTGCCCCGCAGGTATCTTTTTTTTTCCGGTTGCACTGCACGACAGCTTCTGTCACAAACTGTGACATAATTTTTTTTTTTTTTTTTCTGTTTCAAGTGCCTGCAGGGTACTTCATTTAAAGCCATATTGTTTTACTCTGCAGGAAGGAGTCCTGACTCTGTTCACCAGTCACACATCTCCCATTCATATTGGAGACAGGGAGTTTTAGTCCATTATCATTCATCTAATGATTCTGTTTGATGGTATTTTTCATAATAGTGAATGATAAAAAAAGGCAGTTAAAAGATAAAAGGAAAAGTTAAAATATCCTTTTTGAAATGGTAGACAAAGCTGTTTCTTTGAAGACCTTTCTGTGTGTGTGTGTTTGCAAGACTCACGCTGTCTTTTTTGCTACTTTGGTAAAGCCTGGGGTTTGGCAATCCCAGTGTATCATGAAAAGAAATGATGCCTTCTAACTGAAAGAAAATCCTAATG
Organism: Crypturellus tataupa; assembly: GCA_034781795.1. Lineage (NCBI taxonomy): Eukaryota > Metazoa > Chordata > Aves > Tinamiformes > Tinamidae > Crypturellus > Crypturellus tataupa. The sequence goes on from JAWLRI010000607.1 coordinate 508,002, forward strand.
ACAAAATGCTTAGGAAGCACTGGATTCACTAGATCAGACCTTGCTGTTCAGTCAGGCCATGTTTTACAGTGATTAATGAAGATGAGATTCTAGATCTGGAGAGGTAATGACCCCACCTGGCATCTGCCAAATGTTCCTTCTTTAATATTTACTTTTGCTTGACTATGTCATGTATAATTGGAAAAGGAAGATACCACTATATGTTCATGAGATTCCACAGTGGTAGGAGGAAATTCAATGATACTGCATTTGTTTTCGGAAAGCAACATTACCTCAGTGGGTCCCTAAATTCTCATCAGAATCTCGGTTCTCTTGCTACATGTCTATATCCTCTCCACATTCATAAAGGTTGTATCCTGGAAGGATATTCAGGAAGAATATCCTACATGCTTGTCCTGGCTGTGTGTGATGGTCCAGAGTATTATCTCTGCAATGGCTATGATTATTTGCTATTCACATTTCAAGAGATGTTTAGTGGGAGTTTTGTTTCTTTCTATCTGTCACTAAGTTTTGTCATGATCTTCTCCTTTGGTGTTATTTTTTTAATGGAGCAAGTGTACTCCAAAAATTTACAGAACTTTTGTACACAGGACTCTAAATTTTGATGAATGCTCAGAGATCATCATATGCCACTGAAGAAACATTACATAACTAAGCAAATTCTGTCTTTAAAAAAAAAGAAAGAAAAGAAAGAAAAAAAAAAGAAAACTTTATGAGAAAGTGAAAAAGGTAAGGCTAGAAATGCAAAAGAATAGAATTAGAATGGTGAAGAAACATTTGACAGGCAGTGGGAAAGGTTCAAGTTAAATGTTGGATCTATTAATGCCTTAGATGATATTAAACTTTCTACTTTGGCCTCTTTCTATCATTCATGCATAACATGTTTGACAAGTGCTCTGTCGACTTTGTAAACACTCTGTGATCATATCAAGAAATTTGCATTTTGTTAAAACTTACACTCTTAGATCATAAGTGTCACCAGAATCCATAGGGAAGGGCACAAGAATTTAAAACTTATTCTGGGTAATATTTTTATGAAGACCTAATAATAAAAAAAAGAAAACTGTAAACACTTTAAAAACAACTTTAAAAATATTCGACTTTCTCCCAGATGAAAAACAGATTTTCTTTCAAAGTCCTAAATCTTAAAAACATCTTGTCAAATTAAATTCAAAATTTTCATGGGGAAAAGCATCTTGGGCCAGGGACTGCACATGAGAAGCCGGCAGAAGGGAGTTTTTTAAAAGATGTTGTGTCAACATCAGACTTGTAATGGAAAAAGATTTCTAATCTCAGCTGAAAGGTTCACTGCAGCAGGCTGTGGACTCCATGAAACTGTGGTTCCCTTCAATTCTGTGGTTTTGTAAATGGCTAGATTAATCATAACTTTTATTTTTAAAAACAAAGGCAGAGCCATAGAAACACAAGCTGGCAATTAAGGGCAGAAGTCTGCCACTGTGAACTTTTCCATGCTGTCTCTGGCCCTTTCCTGATTCCTGTTACGACTCCTAAGGGGGCCATTGAGGCACATGAAGCGCAGAGGTCTTTAAAGAGGGAGAGACAAGACTGCCAGACATAAGGGGCAGGGCTGCTGCAAGCCTCTCCTTGAGGATCTGTGCAGAGCTGAACAAACTTCCCTGCTAAGAGGACGACGTGGGAACAGCTGATCAGATTTAAAAAGCAATTTTCTCTGAGCAAGTAACCAGTGGAACCAACATTTCTAGAGACAAAATGCCTGAAGTTATATACCTACACAGTGAGTTGATTTGTAAGGACAGGGAACACATGCTCTCCCTCCTTACTTCATTAATACAAAAGGCTTTTCTCTGTCTTTGAAAATTGGGTCACATCTTGACCCGACTGTGCCTAATAAAAGGTTTAAGTTTTTCCTTCTAATTTGTTGACCACTTAATGGATTTCTAGAGGAGGCATGACTGACGTTCACGTCAAGGCCTATTAACACTGCCAAAGAGGTAAACTGTTATCTTGCGCATGGCAATTTGATATAGTTATTTGACTGACACTACAAGTTGGGCTGATAAAGCAAATAAAGTTGATGTCATGACTTCTGTTCAGCATTTGACTTGGCATGCATGCTGTTTTGATTAGAAAGAGAGAAATTCAAAGTCCTATGGTCTGTGCTCACTGGATGAAATTCCGGGTAACTGGTGTCAAAATATACTGGTGTATAAGTATATTGGTAGGTACTGAAAGCAGATGTGGCTCTTGGCCTTTCACTGCTTAATACAAATCCAAAAAAAAAAAAAAGGCATATTTAGAATTAAACTTAAATGAGCTGCTATTCAAGTTTGCAGGGAGAGGGCTTAATGAAGAGGACACATGAGCAAAGGCGAACGATCCCTACTGCACTTCATCATTCCTCTGCGTTATAACTCAAGTTGACAGAGCAATAGATACTGCAGTAGGTGTTAAGTCACTGACAAAAGCTACTTCGTGTCTACCCCCCTGTACAAGGCAATCTCAAGGAAGATGCTGGGATCCAAGCAGCTGGAGTATACTCCTTTTGAAATAGTATTGTGGGCTGGTGTATGAGACTTCACCTCAGAGAGCTAAGGCAGGCTGAGCTCACCATCTACTCTTAAAACACTTGCGGGAGCAGGCACTGTTGCCCGGGGTGGTGTGATGGGACTGTCATATTCATAATGCCTACCAGAAGACAGCACAGGTCTCACAGAAGAATAAACACAAAGTTGAAGGGAAAAGGGGAAAAGAGAAGGTGTTTGTTTCCCCCATCTATCCGGTCATGTTGGTTGGAGAAGAGCGGGAGAAGAAGCACTGCTTACTCTACATGACTGGAAATGCCATTCTCCCTCAAGGCAGAGCAGCTCATCAAATCCAGCCTCAGCACTGAGGAACGGCATTGGGACTATGAGTTACCGTAGTCCACAGATACAGTGATGAACGGAAATACGGCATTTATACAGGCAAGTTCTACAGCCTGTGCAATGTGGAAGGTTTAGATAGTTGATCATACACAGTTTGCTGCTGCTGTTATATTTCTCTACATTAAACAAATCTATAATTTTTTAATTTGTCCATAATGCGCCAGCTGATTTTGTGCCCAACCTTTTATTGATCTTAGAACCATCTATAATTTTGTGAAGTCCACTAGCTTATTGCTGAGCTAGCTACTCAGTAAGGAACTTGTCATATCTTTTTATTATCTGCTGATTTTTGTTTGCTCGTTTCCCTTCCCTTTTAAAATCTGACCTCAAGCTGTCAAAAAGAAAGATTTTTATTTGATGTCCTCTTCTTTGGCCTAAAATGCAGACAATGACAGAAACAACAGGAAGACTAAGGTTTTCTTATCACATAAAGGAACACCTCATTTTTCACTGTAGTTATTTTGGCAATGTGGATATGCAATTTATTGTAAGGGTGCAGTATTAGTAAGGCACTGTACCCATGCTCTATTGCTCTTCCTACTATAGGTATGTCATTTAGTAATTGTGAAATGAACATAACAGAACATTTCCCTCAGAGTAGCATGTTTTGCTTTGTGTTGTCTAAATTGGTTCACCTCCATTGCTTTCTTCAAAGAAAGCATTTCAAATGGAAATACTCAGAAAAGAATTTCAAATCAAGCAAATTGATGGTTTTATATAAAAAATGACAGAACTGAATCTGAAGAATTTTGGTTCAAGACCTTTAATTGGGTAAAGCTGGTGACTGCTTAAGTGAACAGGCAAAGCTGATATTTGAAGAGTGGCATTCAGTCACACTTATTTTTAGCATCATGTAATACTATATTGCACCCATATAAGGTAGGAAGAGGAGCTGCTATTGTAATATTCTGAATTATTTCCATATCCTTTATATGTTCAAAATGCTTTATGTTAATTTAATTGAATATTTTTCTATCTCACCTCTGAATTGGTCTAGATACTTATTCCATTTATCTAGGCAATGTTTAGCACTTTTGATTTAGTAAAAGTCTGCAAATCAGTCAATAAAAATGTACAAGTCTTTCTTTACTTGAACTAAAAGGAATTAAGTCTTCATTTGTATTTGGTCATGTTCAGATTCAGGCCAAAATGCTATAATTTAATTTATGCTCCAAAGAGTTTTATATTCTTTGGAAGATAAAAGGAACTCTGAGAGCCAAGAGGCTGAAAAGAGAAGGAAAAAAATTCAGCCAAGCAGTAAAGCCCAATCTACAGATTCTACCTACCTGACATGGTTAATGACTCTATGGAAAGACTCAGTGGATCAATCTTAGGTCATAATAGTTATCTGTATCACTTAAGCCCTGAAGCACTGCCAGAAGTAACAGGCATTCTTATTTCCTGACCTAGTAAAGAAGTAGATTGTGGACCAAGAGATGCAGAGAAGTTGAGAAGGTCCCTTCAGAGCAGAACTGTGCTACTCTTAACAACAATATGGAGAGACATGTAGCCACCCTCCTTCTGCACTTGTCCTGTCTTTCAGAATGGTCCACAGTGTCTCATTCTCCTTTTCTGTTCCTCCACAACATATCATAAAATGATATGGGGCATAATGGACACAATAAAGGAATTGCACCCCGAGTTTTCAGTAGGCAAAATATGTTCAAGCTATTGTGTGTTTTGCTTTTACTTTTACTGCTGATGTTTTTAAGTAAGTGCTCCCCATCACTATTGAGTTTCTGCTGCTTGATCCTATGGTGAAGTCGTACTCCCAAATTCACAGGCTGTTGCCCTGAAAAGACTATTGGCAAAATTCAGCCTTTTTACTCCCACACAACAGCTATTTAGAAAGCTTATTAAAAAAATGGTATAGATTAGATTAAAATCTCATTTTGTGTGTTTAACAACCATGCCCTTAAACGTATTTAGGACAACCTAGAAAACATTGTGATTTAAAAGGAATATAAGGAACATTTAGACCTCAGTATAAAAATGGTCAGTTACTCTAAAATCCAAGTTAAAAATTAGTCTCTGTCTTTGGATTTTCTACGATCAGCTTGCAAGTAGTAAAAGTATTGTTACAGGAGTCATTAAAGTATTGTTACTGGGGAAACCGATTCTTTTCAGGATTGTTCAGAGATTCTGGGTAATATTTTTAAAAGTTGCTTTGCAAAACTGTCTATTTGAAAAATTGTTCCATATTGATTAGAAACATTCTGCATCTAAGAAAGGATGTAAGAAGAGTAAAGAATATCTTAATACTTTTATTTTCAAACAAACAAACTGAATACTTAATTTTTCCATCTGATCTTTCTCTCATCCATTTTTTTCCAACTCTTACAGGTTGTAAGTGCATAAGGTGCCGCCTGGTAGGAGCCTGGTTCGCCCAAGAGATGTCACAGTTCACGTAGATCGGATGGACTGGTTAGTCACAGATGCACTCTCCCTGCTGTCCTCTTCATTCACTCTGGACAAACGCATATCTGGGGAAAAGATGCTGCGTGTTTTGTCCTAGGAACTCTCATCCCCACTATACTCTTCCCTGGCGACTTGATTCAGCATCAGCTGAGCTCAGTAGGATTCAGCAGGAATTCATGAGCAAACGTCAGCCCCCGGTCTCATCCTCAGTGAAACAATTCACGGTGTCTCCACTTCCGGACTGCCTGAGAGTAAAAGCTGCTCAGCTACACCCCTCAAACAGCCCATGTAAAATATAATGGAAGTGATGCAATCTGATAGGGAGAATGATATATACCTCCTCAGCTAACGATGGGCTCATTATTCTCAGCTCAGAACGGTTCACAGCCCCAGGATTTTACTGGATCTGTAACTATAGCTTGAATTCTAAGGTAGCCATGGTGACTTAAAATGCTGTGCTGTATTCATGAGCCAAGGGACTGCCTTACCCAGAACGGTCACCTTAGTGCACTTCTGCAGCTCTGTATCATTTTTTAAGACTGGAGGACTACAACTTTGTTTGAAGTTGGGCTTTGAAAGAACCAAAAGCTTTAAACACTGTTTACCATAGCACCTCACCTCTGGCCCAGAGTGACTTCTGCGATTCTCTTCTTTTAAGGTTCAATGCTCTATTTATGTCTTTATTTCTTTCATGATGATACCAAGTTCAAGAATGAATGATGATTCAAGAATACAGATTCCTGCAAGATCTGATTAACTGAGAAACTTTCCTTTCCCTGCATGGTTCTTGTAGGTAAGATGACCAAGGTATGTTTGTTCTCGGCTCCCAGAGCAGAAATATCCACAAACAGTCTGTGTGTATTTTCACAGCAGCGACGATCATACAATTAAAACTGCATCATTGGACAGCTGGATTGCACCTGCACAGTGTGTCCCACACAGCAAGGTGTGAGGCACATCCAGTTAAACACTTCCCAGCTAGCTAGGAGGGGAGCCTTGTTTGCTGGACATTATTTCAAAGCCAGGAAACTATGGCACACAATCTGGTTATTTCATTTCAGATCACAGCACCACAAACTAATTCCAGACCTCAGGGGTCTCCAGTCCAACCCAATGCTCATAGCTCTGAAGCTGGAACAGTTTGGTTATGGCTTTGTCTAGTCAGGTCTTGAAACTCTCCAACTACGGACAGTGACAGCACAACCTCTCTGTGCAACCTGTGCCACTATTCTGGTGGAGGAAAAGTTTTCCTCTAAGCTAGTGTGAACCTCTCATTTCAACTCATGCCCTTGTCTCTCATACTCCCGTACTGTGAAAAGTCTGTCCCCAGCTTCTTGCTTTGTTCTTTATTCAACCATAAATCAGAGCCATTTTACTGTGGGCAAAGGAAACAAACAATGGCAGAACCATAACTCCAATATGCAAGCAGCTGGAGATCTCACACTTCTATCATCTGGTGATCAAAAAAAGAGTATTTTGCCAACGTTTTCATAAACTTTGCTAGCAAGCTGTTCATCACATTGTGTTACCTCAAAGCTATGTGATTTGTAAGCTTCTGAAGCACTTTTTTTTCTGTCAGCGTCAGCATTTCCAGTGGTCTGTGCTGCTCTGTGAAATACAAGAAGGTTGCACTCTAGGAGAGACAGGCCCTAGTCTTTTTAACAGAAGGGGAAATAAATCTTTTGGAAGCTTCTTTAGATTAAAAAACGATCAGCTCAGAACTGATCAGCAAAGAACTGTTGCTAACCACACAACCAGCATTTGCCATGTCAAAGCAGGTAGGAGAGAAAGACGATTAACAGGGCTGTTTCTACAGCCTGCTTGCTACTTGGTGTTGGGAAAAGCTCACTGCTTACAAGGGCAGCGGCTGATGGGAAAGCTCGTATGCAGAGTGACCAAGCACTGGCAATCAAGGCTGCAGAGATAGAGGGACAGAGGTGTCAGTTTGCATTAAGGGATGATATCTTCATTGTAGTGGGGAAGAGCTGCTCAGAGCTTGTTTGTTTAGGATACTCCCTGGAATGGGAGAAGGGCAAGCAGAGGAACAGATAGCCAGAAACGTGCTAGGAATAAACACAACTTTCTCAAACAACCGCTCCCACAGAAGGGAGAAGTGGAGGTGAGCACAAAGGAGATCGCGTTCTCACACTGGTGCTTGGAGGGTTTCTCAGTCTGATTATATGCTGTAGTACCTGTCACAAGAAATGCCTGGACTCAGTAACCCAGAAATTTCTCTGTCATGTTCCCCTTCTCCTTCTTTTGTCATAAACTTTTCAATAAACTTGAACACTGATTATTTCTTTATTTTTTATTTAACAACTGAGAGGGAAATTTAAAGGTAGGGAGAAAAGCACAAGGGAAACAGTATTATTTCTGGGGCATCAAATATTAAAAGGACTGCCTTACTTTCAGAAGCAGCAGATAATTTTTCACAATATATCAGGGCCTCCAACACTCTTTCTGTGTTATGCCTTACAGAACACCCAAAGATTATGGGGGAAAACCATGAATATTAGACTCAATGAGTCTAATGTTCAAGAGGTGATGGTGAAGAAAAGCTGTGCACTAAAGTAGAGGAGAAAAATTATATTTTTAATAGATTTTTTTTGAAAAAAAAAAAAGTTAATGAAAAGATATGTAAAGGAGTCTGTTTAAAACAAGACACATGAGTTTTTAGGACGCCACCATGTATTTTTTAGTGTTCATTTATATTGTGCTTCTGTTTCCCTGGAGCACATTTCTGTTTCCTTTCCTTTCTTCCAAAAACAAGCAAACTCTAAATGAACAACCCAGAAAAACTTGTCTTAAGAGTTTATTATGTACTATTTTTGGTGCTGGTACTAGTGTGGGGTAAAGCAAAATGTACTGCAGAAATACAGAAGAACTATAGGTTCCTTTCCAGCCTCACTAGTATTTGTACTAATCAATGTGTATAAATCAAGATGCTCTGTAAAATGGTGGTACTATTCAGTTACATCTCATGTTGGACCTAATCCAAAGCTTAAATCCCATTTATTTTAAAATGAGTTTTCCAGAAAGGTGCAGAGCCTTAAAAAAAATGTGGACAAGAATGAAAAGAATGGAGAAAGAATGATTCCTTTGTCCATAAGTTTTTAAGAAAGACTTTTTCTTGTAGCATGATCAAGCAACTGTTGTTTGACATAACAACTGTAAAAGAAAACAGCTGTTCTAACATACAATTATATAACACTTTAGAACTGTATTAGGCTTAGGTAAACAAATTACAGGGCTTTATTTCCACTTTTGCTGAGAAAAGATTTGAGTCTGAAAGTTTAGACTATAAGAAGTGAGAACCTGAAACTTAGAAACCAAAGGAAAAAATATTCAAGTCAAATACCCTGATAAATCAAATGTACTTCAATAAACTTACATTTGTAAATATATTGAGAAATACATGAATGTAAATATGTTGACAAATCAAATATATTTACAATACTATTGTGCCAAAAAATGTTCCAATTTGCTAACATTCTGAATGTATAAGACATGCTTTATTTGAGTATAGGTCAAAACTGAAGCCTTTAAGTAGACTTTATTTCTCATTTTGTGTAAAATGAGTTTGAGGACAACTTCAAAAATCATGAGGTCTCTGAGGCCTCAAAAATGAGATTTCAATATATATTGATGCATTAATATGGTAAATACATAATCCAGAACATCCCACCATGTTCATTCTTCATGATAACGGAGATAATCTTTGCACTAGGGCACTTATTGGAAGTCATAGCGGAGGATTTTGCAGTATTTTGGAAGATGGCTCTTGCAGAAAAGATGAATACTTCTGCAGTAAGTTAAAAAGATGTCTACATACATTACACAGTTAGTTAACTGGGCATTTAGGTTCTACCAGAAACGCTGACAAACATTTATTTAACATATTCCTAAGGAAAATGTGCTGCAAATGTGTACTTTACCTAACCTCGTAGGTATACCTGAGTAGGCACGCTCAATCTCGGTTTCCTCTGTAGGTATTTCACTGCTGAGTTATGGGTCACACCGGCAAGTTTTATCCACACAGGTATGTTGGTAAAGAGCCAGGAAAACATACACACCTAACCAACACAGCTCTTGCAACAGAAGAATTTTTATAGATACAATTATCCTGTCACAAAACACATTCAAGGATACAAGTTGTACTTCATTGGGACCTAGGGTTTGGGTTACACTGGCAAAAATGCTGCTTTTGCTACTGTACATTGCAGTGATTCCTACACACCTGAGTCTGCCTACAAACCTCCTTAACCATAGCCAAAAAATAGCCAACTTCAGTGCTTTCACAAAAATTAACAAGAGAAATGGGTAGAAACAGTGCTACTAACTGTTCCTCCCCAGCAACGATCAAGTAATTCCTCCATAAAAAATATACTGAAAGTAGAATTGAGATTGAAAAAAGATAGGCATTTTATTCAAATATACTTTTTTCCCCTAATTTTAACCTGTTGATTTTGAAATATTTAACAATATCATTAAGATCAAGAGGTTTAGCCCAAGCCATTTAATTGCCATGTTGTTTCTCGGAGCTTTCAGGTGACCTCATCGATATCATCCCCTGTTTGAAGTGAATTCTCTGAAATGCTTGGCTACCTCATCTCCCTTTGAAGTAAATACAGCTGACCAGTTCATAAAATTGAGGTCAGGGAAAGACTCCTCAGGTAAGAGGAACTCAAGACACAATGGTCTGACGTTTTGGAGATACGTTTGTGTTTTGTCCTCTGAAGTCTGTGGGCCCACATGTACGTGCCCCTGAGGTCCACAGAAAAGCTCTGCTCATTCCTGCGGATGCAGGAAGGAGGAATTATAATTATCTCTAAATGGGATGAGTGCCAATCTATAGATGAAAAATTTGGGACTAAGACTAAATTTGTCTGAACTTGTTCTTTCAGGAAAAATATTTCCTTCATATCTTACAGCTCGCAGGCATTCTTGTGTATATTAACATATACATCAAAATATGCAGCTTAGCTGTCTAAAACTTTAATAGGAAAACTATGCAAAAGAGAGATGGTTCAAGGGAAAAGAAACTCATGAACATGTCATAATATCTGAAACACTATTTCTTTGCTGTGTTACCTCTGAGCACAATTATGTTGCAGCATTTCTTCAATGAAGCAAATTTGGGGAATTACAGATGAAAATAAAAGCGGCTGCATGGTTAACACGCTATGCGAAGGGCTACTGAGTTTCACTCGGTTTCTCTGGCGGCTGAGGAGGGGTTTGCCATGGGCCCCACGCAGCCGAAGGCCGGGCGGGAAGGGGATGTGAGCGGTGGGCGGCCGCAGCGGTGCCCGGTCCCCAGCGGTGCCCGGTCCCCAGCACGGCCACGCGGGCGCTCCCGGCCTGGCCAAGGGGCTCCACACGCTGCTGGGAGGCTCCTGCCTGCCCCACGCGCTGCCTGCTGCAGCCCAGCTCCTTCCGTGAGGAAGCAAGGGGGGATGCGCTTGTACCCGCGTCACACAATACGGTGAGAGGCGCAAGGACTTTTCACACGCGTCTTTGTTACAGTAAGAAAAAAAATAAATCCAGTGGTTTCTTTTCGAGCTGGCCCCAGCAATTCCATTGCAGTGCTGGTCAAAAGCTGTGTGGAGACTGACCCTCGCTTTCTGCTCTACTCTAAAAGTGAAAAATTACCGCCTGTCAAGTTAAAACTTCAGAGCAAGATTCAGATATAAAAGTAAAAACAGCTCACGAGATAAGGTTTTACATCGTGCTTGTTTTCATTATTATATCCATGCTTCACTCTAAACATTGAGAAATTGAAGTACTGCAAACTTACTTCTTCTTGTTTGCATTTAGGAGCATTTAGGGGGCTGTTATTTCAAAACTTACAGTTTTCACCTTTGTTGTGAAACTAGGAGTCTAGTCCTTAACCAACCATGGAATTTTCTATTTATGGCTCTTCTGTTAATAGTTAACACCGTAGTTCTCACACTGTAAATTCACTCTGACATCTCCACCATTACATTGTGAAGAAAGTATGAATATCCCACTACCTCCCTTTCGGCTGCAAAACCTTATTTGTTCATCACCATGGAAACTGCTGCCCCAGCCCAGCTTAATAGGGTACCTGTCTAGACAGCATTAAACATATCTGCGCTTATGTACGCCTGGTTTTAGCAGCCAGGTGTGCAGGAGGTGTGGTGGGGGGACGAGAGGCGGGCGGCAGAGAGGGAGTGCGAAAGAGTAAAACCATTTCAGAAGACCTCAAGGTTTACAGGAGACGGCCCGAATCCCAGGGCCTGCCCTGGGTTGTAATGTCAGAAAGTGCTCACCCATCCTACAGCACCCGTCCCTGTACAGGAGAGCTTGCCAGACTGGTTTGACTTGAGTACGGGTCACCGCGGCAAGCGAGCTCCTGAGGGTGTCCTGAAGGCACATTTCCTCCAGGAAGGCACAAGTTCCCTGCAGAAAAGCACCATGAGCAGCAGTGCCACCTCCTCGTCTTGGCCTTTGGAAGGAGACACCAGTGGAGACGGAGATGAGAGACCTCATGACTTCATCTTGGCACAGCACATCAACTCTTGCCAGTTGATGCACCAAAATGTGTGATTTCACCATCCTGACACTCTTGTGCCCAACTGAGCACGAACTTTCAGTATTTTCAGTCCAAGCAAAACAAAACCAAACAAAAAAGCAAAAAAAAAAAAAACCCCATGCACTTATTTTCATCATTGGCTCCACAGTGAAAGAGGGCAAAGCGGGTGGCTGGAATCGTGAGTTAGGATATGGGAGACCCAGATTTTCTGGCATTCCTCTCCCAGAAAATGTCTCAACCGGCCTGCTACACATGTTTTGGGACGCTGACCTGTCAGCGCGCATTGTTTTAACTTCCAAGCGCATATTACTATGGTGTCCCGCTGACATCCATGCGCTGGCTAACCTTAGGCTTCCAACTAGCATCCCATAACCCCCAGGCAGAACTAACCTAAAGCCAGTATCCCTCAGCCTTTCTTGCTTATTCTTTGCATGAACCACACAAATATTCCCTGAGTCATAAGAAACGAATGCTGGGATGTTCTCTTGGAAGAGAGAGGGTAAAATTCCTGACAGATATAAGATTTTAAATAGACTTCCCACTCCTGAAAGTGCGAGGAAACAGCAAGAATCTAACCCTTCATTCCTATTTATTATTTTCTGTGGGATGCTGGAAACATATATCCTAGTGAAAAAACATATATATAAGTTAAACTAAGCAAACCTACCAGGGAACAAGAATAGTGAGAGGCAGTGGAGAAAAGCGAAGCAAAGTGTTGGGGGGCAATCTTAACTTTTGCTAATTGAAAAACCACTCAATTATTCTTCACGCTTTCCAGATGACCCTGATAATCCTAGGTAGACAAGATAAAATTTTGTAGCTAACATATAGTAAATGTTAATATATATATATATATAAATACATATACATTATATATAGGTAAATACTTATATATATATTATATAAATATATATACACACACACATATATAGATATAATGCCTATGATGAACAGTCTAAATAGGAAAGGTGTATGGTACTAGGCTCCACCACAGAATCACTGAAAGCTGCATATGGCACTTTGCATCATCACTAGAAATATCTTGCAAGAAGAAGCACAATTCCCAGGTCTACAGGACACCTGAATTTCTGATCTTCATCTGTTAACATAGTTTTTTTTTTCAATATTTAACCCATAGTTGTCCCTCTATTATAAATTAAAGATAGGAGAAAAGTATGTACAATCTGGTCCAAAATATATATCCTGTCTTGTAGTAACAGTTAATGAGGATACCGGCATAAGCATCTCTGATACTTACGTTTTCTTTTTTTACCAAGAAAAATATAATCGAGACGGATGTTGGCAGACCCAGACCTTCCAGTTGGCACTAGGTAACACAGAAAGAGTGAACTGGCCAGAATCAATTCAGGGCCGATGCCTGCTGGCAAACAGCCTTGTCATGGGAGAAGCCAGCAGCAGGAGTCGCAGCTCACTGTGCTGCCAACAAACGCTGCTCGTGCCTTGCAGGGCTGACGCGTTGCCCACACAGTTCAAGAGCACACGGGGAGGAGACACGGTGGAGACTGCTGGTGGACACCCGTGCTCAGCGCCTTCCCGAGGCCACCCCACGTGATGGGCTCTCCATTCTCTCAGGAGAACGGATCCATTCTCTCCATTTGCCTCAGGAGAAACACTCTGAACACTAAGCCCTCACGTGACACACTGAGTCTCTACAACACAAGCAGATGCAGTTTACACTTTTCTGAAACACCTGGGGCAGGTTGAAAGCAAAGTTTGAAGTGTCAAATTTTAATAAAAAAATGCATTAGATCATCATGTGTCTAATTTTTGGACTATGTCCATGGTACTTAAGGTATTTGCACCTTACACAGCTGTGCCAAACTCCTGTTTCCTAGACCATATCATATGTTCATCATATGTTTTATGCCAGCATCTGACTGTAATATTTACTGATACACACTTTTATGTGGTTAGCTCAGCACTATTCACACTGAAGCATCCGGTCATTCTCTAGATGGGTGTCCTTCTAATATCATTCCACAAATACAAGAAAACGGTAAGTAAAATAGCCATGCATTGTACTTTCTAGCTCAAAAGTACCACTATAATCTATTTTGCTAAACATTCTATCTTGAAAAAGAAGCATTTTTCACTTGATTTCACTACACAACAGTCATGCACGATGGCATGATTTCCACTGACGTGTGTAATTGCACTGGCTTTGCAACAGCCCCTCCTATCCAAAAGCTCCCTATTATTTTCACATGGTAACAACACTATGTCAGCCCAGGCATCATCGTTAGGCAGACAGTGACCATGAATCTGACATCCATCCAACACCTTTCCAATTTAGGGTTTTTCCTCTTTATGGTGTATCATATACTGGTGTATAAATGCATAAATAGGTATTTACCTATTATTATAGGCATACACATGTAGGCATTATATGTTAGCCACAAAATTTTACCTTGTCCATTTCTCATAAATGTAATGGTTTGCCATCAAGAAAATCTTTCACATACTAAATTCTCCACCAAAGTCCAAAAACAACAGCGTTAGCCAGGTGCAAGTCATCCTGCTGCTGCCAAAGTAATTACCTATGGCTGTGTGGAAATGCCTGAATGCCGTGGACCCCGGGATTTGAACAAACAGTGTTACTTTGCTTTGGAGGTGCAATTAAGCCCATGACAAGCTTGACGAGAGCAGTAGCATGCAGGGTGTATGTTGCTAGGCATCTGTGGGCAGGGTCCTATCAACTCAGCCCCAACAGTTACCACAGAGAACTGGCACGGTACCTTCTGCTTAAACTTCTTGAGTTTCTTTTGTTTAAACACTCTTGGGAGAATAAAATAGCTTCATGAGAAGACAAGCGCCTAAGCTGAAATATTAGTTATCACAGTTTAATATTCTCCATCAGGAAACCAGACTGCTGTTGAATGCTAGTAATTTATATAATGTAGAAGGCAATAAGAATTTAAGCTCAGTGCTAGTATTGCCCCTAGGAAAATTAACGGCTATGTTTAATAAAAGATATAACTCACTGGTACCACGTGATTTTTGTTAAATGAAGCCTTGTGCTGAATCCTCAGCATCACCTCCATTCCTGAGGCAGAGTAAATTTCCAGGATACTTCCTACTCTGGCAAAACACAGAAGTAAGTATAGATGAAAAGACATAGTTCAAATTCAGGAGGAATCAAGTCCATTAAATACACAGGTGCAACAGAAACCTTTTGTTTTTCTACACACAAATTATGTCCAAATATCGAAGGGAGACCTCTGGCCTGATGTCTGCTGCTTCTGTCATGGTGCTGCCAGACGTACAGGAGAGCTGCTGGTGCCGGATGGTGCCTGCACAGTGACACCAGAGTCTTCATGCACTGGAGGTGCTGGAGACACACTGGGTTTAAGCATTTGCTTTAGGATATGAAAGATATGTCATGGTGAGCTGGACTGATACGGAATATTAGATAATGAGTGTATTTAATAGTAACGAATAAATGTCTTTTTTGTTTCATATAATGTGAAAAATAAATGTAAATAGCTGCTGATCTTCATCCCTGTGAATCACAGCATGGCCACTATTTTACTATGCTTTTTTTTCTGTGCAGTAATGTAAATCCAATTGTGATCACTTCGTTCCTTAAAAAGAATGCAAGCAGAAAAGTAACTTACAGATTATAGTAATAAAAGAAACCTGATAGACATTTCTTATTCAAAATCACAGAAATGGGAACATTGCATAGTTCTACAGCAAAGTGTTTTTTGTTATTTACTTGATTTGCTATTCTAGTTGTCAAAAAAGCCAAAGTCCTCAAAACTGTACAACTTACCAGGCAACACTTAAACAAACAAACAAAAAACTGTTTTAAATCTTCTGTCTGTTAAAAAATGTGTCAGGTTCCATTTCCATGTTATCATATCCATCTCTGTCCTTACTTGAGTCAACAGAGTTTTGCCAGCATCTTTAACTCTGCAGTTCTTCTGATGTAATGAACATTTGCTACTTTTTTTTCTTCTTTGTGCACATACTACTGCTTTCATCTTGCCAAACCCCATCTAGGAGGTATCATTAAAATGTCAACTGGGCTAAAGGACATAATGGGAGGGAGAAATGATTGTTGGATGCCTTGAAGAATTTGTTCGGTGTACAGTTTTGTGGAGTAAACAGTTATAAATTTGTCCCGATAAAAATCAAATTTTTATCCCCTATTTCACCAGCATAATGGGCATTGAATTTCACAGGAGAAGGATTTGGTCCAGCTATATGTTGTTACTGATCATATTGAGCATACATACAAGGCCTTCAAAGTAATCTTCAGGGAGTGATATCCTTTTTTTTTTTTCTGTAAACTTTTTACATTTGCTCTACTATGCCCCTGTTGTACTTAGCTTGAGAAAAACAATCCTGGTTAGAAGAACACTCGCTCAAACTGCAAAGCCATTAAATGCTAGCATTTGCCTGCTGAAGTATTGAAACAGTACTTGGGATAGATACTACTTAATTATAAGTAATAAGTAACAGAAACATTATCTAACTTCTGCTTTAGAGTACAGAGCTGCAAATCTTCCAGAGCACAGATCTTAGGTCAGATCCTTGTTCCAGCTGTATCCAGGCAAACCCTGGAAGAGCGAGGAAGTGCTGCGCAAGCGTAATTGAAAGCAGATCCCCGTTTTCGCTCTTTATTTTGCTAAAGCTGTCACTGCAGTATATTTCAGACTTGAATGGAGAACTTTATCTCACACATACAAAACCAGGCAGAGGCTCTTGCTGCCTATGGCTGGTTCTGGGGTCCATGACAAGCCGCACTCCGGTTGTGCTGCAGTGACACAGAGCTGATGCGTCTGCACGGGAATGTGTGGGGCTTTTACCTGCGAGACTAACGCGGATCTGGCCCTAACAACACTAAATAACATACACGATACACTGAAGGAAACCACACGGGCCTATGGCAGCACAAGCCATTGACAGTCTCGCACCATCAGGGACTAAGGCCTGTTGAACAGTCAAAACGGGCCTTTCCATTCTATATCCCGCAGCGTCTCTCCTCACGCTGCTTCCACAGAGTCCTCTGGAGAAGGGGAAAAAATTAGACACCCTTCCAGCAGCAGAGCCTCGGGGCTCAGTGCCCCTTCTGGCATGCAGGTTCTCAAGGCAGGAGGAGCACACGGGGCAGAATTTGGCTTTTATACTTCTATTTTAGTTTCAGCAGCAGCATTAATAAACCATGGCAGCTTGCCCTCATTCCAGTTCAGTGGCAGCCTTATTATACAATGTACTTTGATGTACAATAGTCTTCATTTGATATAAGATTGGGAGACAAAATCATACTGCAATGCAGAATCTGATAATCTATCTCACTGTGACATAGAAGCATGCAGTTAAAATGTGTGTATATGCTCATTATATACTGGACTTCTTAGAGGTTTTTTAATTATTATTTTCAACTGGTATTTGAAATTCAATGCAATAGGCTTCTTGGTAAATGTGCAGGTCTGCAGTTTCAGCAGCAGTCTAGCCTTTCTGCATATTATTTATGGAAAGAAGGAAAAAATGCCAAAGGGAAGAAACACTGAACCCTGAGAATGGATGAGCTGACATGCTGAGCAATGGCTGCAGAATCTGACATACTTTCAGAAATGAAATCCTAAGCCTCACCAGCTTCTTTAGGGTCAGTGCTGTTAGCAGGGAGCATTTTGTTTTCAATGTTCTCTGAGAAATTGAAGTTGTTCCCTGAACAACACTGAAGACCAAGCCCTCAGTTTGCTGAAGACCTTGAAGGGAAACTAAGTTTCCCTTGAAGGGAAATTTTAAAACTAAAGTGATAAAAATACCTTCCTGAAGAGAAAGATCTAATCAGTAGAATTATTGCAGACCACCAACTAATTAACCCCAAACTGGCTTTAATTTTAATATAGAAATATTTCACTCTTTAGCCTTTCTGGCTACAAAGGGATTTGAACATCTAGGTTAAATTAGAATTCTTCCATCACCTTAACCTCAGACCACTGTATATCAAAATTCAGACAGATCTATCATTTCAAGAACATCTAAAACTGAAGGTAACGGGGGAGAAATTAAGATAAGAGAGACCTAATTTCTTTATTGTGCTAGCAAAACTATACAGAGATTTTGACAACTGGATCTCAGTGTTCCCAAAACGATTAACATCAAGAAAATAAAACTAGATTCAGATTTATGTGAAAAAAAAACAGTGCAAAGTGCATGCCTGCCAACATATGATGCAGAAATACTTCTAAGAATTCAAATGTGCTTTTCTTCATAAAGTTGCTCTGTGTGCACAGAGAATGTGGCTTATCTGTTAGTGTAATTCATAGACTTCTGTCGTGTTAGAGAAACATTGTTCCACAGCACAGGAGCACCTTTCACCCCAGATAATACCACTTCATGATGATTTGGGTCTGACTGCAGTTTCTGTGTATTAATGAAAGCAGGATTCAATTAAACACATAAAGGTTCACAAATACGAGCATTCCTGCTTCATAGAGGAGGACTGTGGAATGAGGGTCTCGTCGGTACCTCGGGCACGCAGAAGCCAGCTCTCTGTGCCCGTTTCCCTACGCTCACAAAAGGCCTCTGTGCTGAACATTTGATTTCCAGAAAAGCATATGTCAATTTTCGCTGACCTTTTGATAAGGTGGATATAGTGACTGAAATGAATACAACACTGCGGCACGCTGTAATTACACGTTACTTGCTCAGGCAAAATACGTAACTGGATTCTCAAATAATGTGAGGGGCCAAAGAGTGAGGTACGTTACCTACAGCAAGCAGCCGTAGCGGCAGCTGCGATGGGCACCTTCAGCTCCACACTGGAAAGAGCACCTGTGCGAGGTGCTAATCCCGAAGCCGCACAGATGAGTTTGCACAGCCAAGGGAGCTGTGTCTGCAGAGGAGATCCGAGACGCCTTTCTCAGAAGTGCAGTTGCAATGCTTCGTGCAGCCAAAACTGCTATTGGAACAGTTCTGCTCACCTGAAACCTTAGCTGTGTGTTAATTCGCTCCCTGGAAGCCTGCCCTGTCGAGCCCAGCAGACAGGGGATCCGGTTATCTGCGGCGTCTCACTCCCACTGCCTTTTGGCAGAGCGGGGCGGCTGACAGGAGTTAATAACAGCACAGTCAATCTCTTTCTAGTCATGGGCCCAGCAGTGTGTTAGATTGCAGGAGTCATGCCAGCTGCTGCTTTGCAAAATAAATCTCACGTTGTCCTTTCTACTCCCTGCACTTGTAGTTCAGGAGGGAGAAATCACACCAGATCTGTGACCTGATAAGCCCACTAGCACTATTCCAAGACTGAAACTACTTCCATCCATCCACCAAAAGACAAAATCAATCAAAAAATGTCACCTGCATTTCCCACCTCCATGCATCTTCACATACACTCTGCTGACAGCTTGGAAAAGGGACATCCAAGACTATAAAACCACGTGCAAAATTTCATTTGTGAGTGTTAACAGGAAAATGTTATGATATTATGGTGAGGGATGGCAATGCAAGGTTCTAAATACGAAAAATATTGCACAAAGGGCCACAGCGGTACTT
The DNA here is from genome assembly GCA_034781795.1 of Crypturellus tataupa. Lineage (NCBI taxonomy): Eukaryota > Metazoa > Chordata > Aves > Tinamiformes > Tinamidae > Crypturellus > Crypturellus tataupa. The sequence continues at coordinate 527,403 of JAWLRI010000607.1, forward strand.
TGTCAGATCTAGGCTATACTTAACGCAGGACCGAGTGCAAGGTTCATACACAGCACAATCAAGACTAAGTTTCATCAGTTCATTGAAATCTTTTCTGCAGTTAGCTGACCACTATTTTTAGTGTGATTGCAAAATGACAAAATTTGTCATTCAGTTTGCCCTCCAGCAGATACAAATATATTTTATTCTACTCAGTACACAGCAGTTGTGTTGAGGATTCATCTTGTGGTTCTTTACCAACACTTGCAAACAGTAATTATCCTCTGCCATCAAGCTCCCATTGCATCTTATTTCATTACTATATGTGAGACCCCTGAAACAATAGCAGATCACATAAGAGCATTAGACTTTCAAAGACCAGGGTTGCAAAACATGCCAAATACCGATTTATACAGCTTCCTCTGTGTTGCACCATGAAAGCAGACTGAGTGTAATACCAATTACTTGCCTGAACTATTCTAGTCAAGTTGGTTGACTTTTTTCTCATAGTTCATAAAAAGTATTTAAGGAGAAAGGGAGCAGTGGTCTGCAAAATGTATTGCCAGTTTTTGCTCTTATGTGCAATACTAACAAGGCACTGCCTGATCCAGTATTCAGTGGAAAACAATTTCTTTGGAAAGAGTTATATAGTGCTGTGGGATTAGTGCCAGAGAAGGATGTCAGCTTAGGCAACAGAACTTTGAATCCAGCATCACTATCATGATTCCTGCTGCAGGATGCTCCATTAGGCTTTAAATTTTGAAGCACTGCAGAACTGCCAACTCTTACTCACCTTCTGTGAGATTCAATCATTCATTACTTTGTATGTTGCACTTCTTTGATAATGGATCTCAATAAAAAATTTATGAGCAACTCCATACATCATAGAAAAGTCTCACTTCTCTTGAAGCTAATTTTATAACCACGTGTAAAAGAAGCTGGCAATGAGATCTTTAGTAAAGGAGTTCTGGATCCTTTCATTATTACTGGAAATACAGTCGAGGGAAGAAGAGCCCATCTGGACGATATTTTTGCCAACCTTCCATCATATGGTGACACACAATTGCTGACATCTACATTCGTGTTTAAAATTCTGATATTTCTTTCCTTTTTCCTCTCCATTAAATTATATCCCAAGGAAGAATCTAGATTCAGTGCGTGAACTTTTGTTGAACAGTTGGATAAAGCATCAACTTGTGCTTTGCAAGAATTGACTTTTTTTTTTCCCTTTGGATCTTCAGACACAATTTTGGTTTTAGGAACCAAGACAGACACAAAGTGCTGAAGATAAGAATTCTTACCACTATTTTTGCTAAACAAAAAACATTATTCACTCTCTGAGACCATGTCAGAAAGCTAGACTTAAGGGAAGCAATGTATTTTAAATAAAGCATAATGTTGAAAGTTTGACTTTATTAAGTCACTTCTAGAGGGGACTTCTGTAGTTGGCAGGAGACTGTTATAACTTGTCAGATCAGCTGGTAGTTCAGATTCAGCCTAGGCAATCAAAACGTGCATACTACCGAAAACGGATACATGAGTGCAGTGGAATGGCCTCAGCCTGGTTTAAACTGTACCAGGTACAGAATTGGTACCTACTTATCCCATTTTTAAGACAGATAAATATAATGATTTTGAGTCACGCTGTGTTAGCCTGGCAGAGTACAGTCTGTGTAATGACACTCCAGAAGGGGCTTGTACAACCCTTATCCCCAGAGGAAAACATGGTCAGCCCTATCCCTATCAACATACCTTCAACGTATACCCCTCAATATACTTCAGCTCTGGCCTACCACAACCTTCCCCAGGTGTCCAGTTTTTATTATATTACTACTGATATTGCCAAACTGATGACTCCCAGTTACTGCCAGATCTTTAGTATCAACCAGACTTGCATGGTCCAAGGGGACAGCGGGGTTCCCAGAGGAATCCTGGGTGTGACGGGATGCGGCCGCAGGGAACAATTTTATTTCTGCTTTACAACAAGAATAAATGAACTTGAGGAATCAGATGCTGTTAGAAAGCACTGAGCCCTGCCCAAATGCAGATATCCAAGAATACAACAGCTGCAAATAATGAATCATAGTCATTTCCAGTGACACTCATATGATGTTTCTGCTCTGAGATTTGTTATGCAAAGTTCAGGATCAAAGTTGGGAAACTTAGAAAGAAAATGGATTTGAGCAGAGCATGAAGGAAAAGCGCTTTCCCAACGTCCAGCAACTCGAAGGCAATTATGCAAGACTGCACTATCCTGTGAATCGTTGCAGCTGTTTAGTGGGACTAAAACAGATGTACAGCATATAAGTATAGGCCTGGCATTTCTAAGCTTTCATCTCTGAGATAACATTCACATTCACATATTAATACATAGTGTGATCACTGTGCACGGTCATGCAGATTCCCCAGACATGGCTAAGGGGTGGGAGGTATCTCATAAAGCTAGTATCTTTCTAAAAGTTAATAGTTAAATTAGATCAAAGCTAGACATTTCTCAAAGACTCCTTTAACAGAAAACATGAACCTTAAGTATATAGCTTTAAAAATAACTCTTCTATCACAGGAGTTATATAGCAAGCAAAGGTCTGAGCAAAGGTCCCTCCAGTTTCTCCTGGGAGATCCAGATAAGAGTATGAAGAAAAGGGAGAGTACACGAAAAAGCAGCAGAGTGGGCTAAAAGGGCAACTCCTAATCCCATGAAGTCTTCTGACCCTTCACCCTAGTGCTAATGCTCTGTGATGCCAAGGAGTAGGAATGAAGGAGCATTGTCCTTAATGTTTGGCTCCTCTCAGTTCCTCACAGAATTTCTATAGGCAGAACAAAAAAATAACATTTATCCATTGAATCACCATTCAATTTGGGGGAGAATCAAAGAATCAGAGAATCATTATGGTTGGGAAAGATCTTATCTTTAGTTCTGCTTGTCTTTTTTTTTTTCTTTTTTTTCTTTTTTTTTTAAGAGGAGATGCTGCAGAAAGAGCCTCAGAAGTTTTGTATTTCATGGAAAACTAGCTGCCTCTGTGGAAACCAAACTTGGAGTGTTACACATGTCCCTGCTTCCCCTGGTAGACTCTTCCAGGGGGTGAGAGATTCCACAAAACAACAAATTGCAGCATCCCCGTCTTCCCCTGAGTCTTGTTGTGGCTATAACTTTGTTATTGCCTAAAGTTAAGGCGTCCAATTAAAACAACTCATGGCTAACTTCTGCTTCTTCTTTGTTTTCCTTTTTAAAATTTATATCACCCACTGCTATAAAACCATTAAATGAACCAAAAGTGCAGTTATGGAATATAAAGCATTCGGTTTTATGGAGCCTTATGCCACAGTCCATAAAATGAAGGATTGATGAATATATGTCTACATGCAATGTTGACTCTTCTACCATGTGTATCTGTTAAAAAAAAAAAAGCCAGGCTTGTCAGAAGAGATAGTATGTCTTATGCATTAGCTGATACAGTCAAAAAAAGGTGGACAAGCTCACAAAGTCCATCATGAAGGCAAAGAAGTAGCAAACTCCATACCAAACAGGCTAGAAATTATATGCATCTATATCATTCTTTCCACTTCGGAATGTACTGTTATTTGCCTTGCACTAGAAATACTCATTGCTGCGCTGAAAGTAACTTTAAAGAACTCAGTGCAAAAATTGACACTTCATCTTACAGTAACATTTTGAATTAAGAAAACATAGAAGTGAATTGTATTAAGCGTGTTGCTCTAGACTGCTGGCATCTGCTTCCAAATATGAACTGCCCTAATTGTTGAGTACTTGGTTCAGTTTGTCCATAGGCACAGAGAATTTAACCAATAAACTAATAATCTCTTCTTGCTAGCAAGGCCTGACCCTTTGGCCACACAGTGGAAGACACTCAGCACTTTGCAGGATGAACATTGAAAATATTACATACGATTTTTTTGAGAAAGAAAGAAAGAATCTTCCTCAAGTTGGAGGTAAATTTGAATGTAAGTATTGACCTGTTGTCCTGTGTTAAACAAATGCCATGAAAATACAATTATGTTCTAGGAAAAACCTTTTCTCCCCCACCTTTAGAGCAGGAAATACCTAACTATGCAACAGAGATTTCCCTGCTCAGTCTAGCATTTCTAAAATATGGATTCATTCCCCCACCCACTTGCAGATTCAATAGGCAAAAGGTTTCTGTGAGGGAGCAGGCGCACAGGGAGTAGAGGAAAACACAAGGAAAAGGGGGCAATGCTCCAAGCAGCACAACATTGCACCTGATGTGTGCAAGGAGCATCTACTCCAAGAGGGAGCTGCTCTGCGAAGACTTCTGCACCACGGATCGTGCAGCAGCTGGCGCGTGCCCCGAGCAGGAGGCTGCTCCGCTGGAGCCCGCCACGGCTCCCTCGCAGAGCTCATTAAGGCACCTGGTGGAGATGGTCAACTGAAAGACACTTCCATCCCTCACTGGAAGCCAGGGCTGTAAATGGAATGAAGGGCTTGGAGGGATTATAAAAAAATCTTCCAGTTGCATGAAAAAAAAATCTGTTAGTGCATTAGGAAGGGCTGCAAAGATTACGACTTCAGCTAGTTTTCCTGTGTAACTCATAAACACTGTCTGTCAAATCCCCAAATCTTTATACCCAGACAGACGCCTGCTGAGCCAGTGGAATTTTGCCCAAATAAGGCCTGAACAAGGTCTTCTGCGTTTAACCCTGGGAGACGGGCACGGCAGCCGCTCCGTCAGGATAACACTACCTGTCCGCATGGAGGCTTCAGGACGGGAACGGTCATGGTGTGCCTGGGATGTCCATCTTCTGCATTGCAGGAAACCTGGAAAGAAGGACACTGCTGGTTAAATAATAAAAAGACTCTTCAATCCCTAGAAGATAAAGTTGGAGAATCAACTAAATTAAACATTAAAAAAAAAAAGTTGGCCTTCCTTTTAATAACATTAGAGGATTATTTTACAGCTTGGCCTATGAAGATTTGTTTAGTCTGATAATCCACTGGTCACTGCATATTTAGCGATTTGTTAACTTTAGCCATCACTCCAGACTCCAGACTTCCATGAAAGGTACTTCGGAGTTAGCTGGTGAAATCTGTTTTTGCATCTGGGCTCCTATAATTTGTACATATTATTTTCCAGCACTTGTGTTCTAGGTTGGCATGCAAATAAAAATGCTTTTTCACTATCTGTGAATCTTTTTTCAATTTGTGGTTCTCCTGAAAACAGAACACTATTCACAGTAACATGGATCCTTTAGAGAATTCCCCCAAGGGTTTCTGGATCAGAAGCTGAAAACCATTGCTAAGTTTTAAATAACATGTTTTTAACTGCTGAAACTGCTGACACATGTAGTCAACAGGGTAAGTTATTTTTTTTTAATTTGACAACCAAAGGCCTGATTCAGATGTCCTTAATCAACTACCAAGAGGAACCTTTTTCTGTGATTCTAGTCTTGCAGCGAACTGCTATAAAATAAATAAGATTTAAACCATGTAGCCTCAAATTAATGAGCTTCCATATCAGTACTGTGTGCAGTGTGCAAGTATCTATCAGTTGTATTGTCTTGGAGCGCCAGAAGACCTTGAGAGTGTCCTGACCTGGATTTTGCTGGTGCTGTAAATTCCCATTATTATCCCTCACAAATGAATTACACAGATTGTGTTTGCTCTCTGTTGGAGGCCCAGCACTGTGTGTTATTGTTATGTCTAATGCCACCATTTGCTCAGGGCACAGCCAGACGAAAATATAAAAGTTGGCTGAGATTAACCTAACACACTCCAATTTCACAGGCCCACACGTGACAGCCTGGAGCAGGAAGTGATTAGAGAAAGAATATCTAAGTGTTTTGCGTGCAAAACATTCAGCTGAAATGCTTTGAGTATCTGAGTCTCCATTTTACCCATACAAGAGGTGTCTTGGTCAGATCCCAACTCAAATAAGTGCATGCAGTCCGATTCTTCTTTAGGACATGAACAAACAGTCTTAACTGCAATGGTCATAAGATAAAATCCTTAATAGAGTGATCTATCTGATACTTGAAACGATGTATCTGAATCATGGCCATGAGATCTACTTACATTTGTTTTGCTTTTGAAGAAAATGGGTAATTCCTGCACTGACCTTGTGCTTTTGAGGACAGTAGTAATGCTGCTGTGTTAAAATAGAGTAGAAACATAATCACACCATTCTCCTTCAGTGCACTTAAAAATGTGTATTTCAGATACACATACAGATAAATATATACTTAGGCACTCAAATCAGTGGTATGGTTTTCAAATGAATTGGACATTTAAAGGTTCTCATTCAGCTGTTGCTATTAAGCATCCTAGAAAATCAAGCTGGCAATTTGTATAAAGATACATGTATAAATATATAATGTATACATATAACCACCATTCTCTGTTCTTTCTGTCTTCACTCAGAAAGAAAAAAAAAAAAGAAAAAAGGATTGGATAAATAGCAGGATAGAAAGACCAGAATAGCAGGATAGAAAGACCAGGACAAGAGTTCATGGCTCTGGTTATAGTATAGCACAGCATAATGCATATGAAGACCTGGGACTCTTAGTATTTACTAGACTTACCCAATCATAAAGAACTTGATGTATCCTAAGGCAAGCAAATTTCCATTTGCTCTTGCCATGGATCTCGCATATACAGCCTGTTTTCTGTATATGCCGTGTGTATGGCCATGATTTTGCAAGACTCCCGTGGAAGATAGTTTTACAATAGGACCTTCTTATATAGAACAGGACATAGAACACTCAATTCCATCAGCAGAATGTAAGCAAAGAATTAGGCTGATCAAATACAGGTGTGTGCTTTAGGATGAGACGGATCCACTTCTAGTTCCCACTGGCTAGTCAGGTAATGGATGGCTAAAATGAAGCAAGAGGTGTCAAAGTTTCCCTACTTCAGTTCACTCCCATCCTTCTTCAGCTATCACAAATCTTTACAGAAGTCAGTCATGTTTTTCTTTAGATTTTGTTTTTCCTTGATTTCCATGGCTCCTTCCTCTCCTGACTTTCTTCCTCGCTCTCTCAAACACTGCCAAGTCTGCTCCCCTTATCTGACTTTCCAAAGTTCTCCTTGGGCACTGTCACTCGTCCCATTCTCTCTTCCCTCACTAGCATATTACTCAGTCATTTCACTTGAAAGTGCAAGTCTAAGGATCTTCTGAGGCTGGAGACAAATCATAATTTTACTGTCTTAACCCAAAACCATCTCATTTTATCCAAACAAAATTTAAGCAACCTTCTCCTAACAAACATCTCCATCAGTTCTCTGTGCCCTTGCATGCAAGCCCAGATGAATGCCAGGGACATTCCTTTTAATAGCATATGGTTAAACTTGGTCCTGACCTGTGGCCTATATCTGTATATATAAAAGCACATTTCACTACATCTAGCAGTGATCAGTAAGAACTCAGACCTGATCTCCCTATTTTAATTTAATAACTAAGCCCGTAGAGATAGCAGAAGGCCAAATTTTCTTATCATTTCTTTGCCAAGAAAGAACTTTGTAGGAAAAAATGCTGTGCTTCTAAATTATTACTGGCTGCTCCACAGAAAATTTGAGAATGAAAAATGTAGAATGATGCATAGCATGTCAAAGGCATACTGTACATCTCAGTGTTTTTTTTTTTCTCTAAACCAACACATTTTGTACACAGCTGACAGAATTCACCATTATTTAAATGTGGTATGCCTCTGGTTTACTTGTATGAACAAACATTCAGAAGATATTATTTTTCTCATTCTTTCTTGGAGGCTTTAGAGCAAATGAAAGAATTAATCTCCCATCCGATCCGAATATATTCTCACTTCGAGTTCTCTATTGGGCACAGCACATTCTGAAGCGGACTTTTAACAACAAAATCAGACTGTTTTTCAACCATGGCTGGGGGAAAAAAGGTGTTAAAATTCTTCAACTGAAATGTCCCATGCCCTCTGCTCTTTGTTCTGTTTGCTCTTTAATATTCCCCTTCTAAAGCCTGTTTTCATCAACAATGCTCCCCTGAAATGGCTGTACGCCAGAGCAGGGGAGCAAAACCCATTTCTCCAACGCTTTCCCATTTCGAGGTTGCCATTATGGTAATGCATTGGCTTGGTGGTGGCCGGGGAGGGAAAACGATTGGGTAGGCCAGCCCCCATAAATTATACCAGTCCTGTTAAGAGTGTGCATGCTAATACAGCTGCAGCAGGAGTAGCGGTGTCCACTATTACAGCGGAGAGCGTGTGGAGAAAGCCTTGTGATCTTTCCCCTGTGGTGAGATACAATGCTTCAAATGGGCTTTTTCTGTTCTGTTGGAGCGCTGCTCCAACAATAGAGAAACTACTGTTTTTATAAAATGTCCTTCTGAACAATGTCGCTACTTGTTCGAAATTTTACTGAAATCTTCTGTGCTTCATGAACAACGAGAATTTCCTACCTCCTTTATATTAAAACGTGATAGAAGAAAATAACAGTGATACCTCAAGATAACATTGCTACCCCGAGATTGTGCAAAGATTGACTGTATCACCAGTATGGATAGTATCTTCATTACCTAATGACTGTCAGTTTATTGTCCTTGATGCAAGATGCTACTGAAAAGCAAAAAGTTACTCACCGTGGAGCTGCAGCTGTCAGGTGCAGATACCTGGAATAAGGTTTCAGTCTCCTTTCTCTCTAGTGCTAACTATATTCCTTTTTTTTTTCTTTTCATGTTGATCACTTATTGCCTTAATAATTTGCTCCATGTCTATACTACAGGAAAAGTACTGTAGGAATATTGTAAACAAATCTATTTTTATTACTGAAGTGTTAGATGAGAAAACTGTCAATTTAGTTAATGAGTCCATTGTAAATATTAGAAAAGGTTAATATGTATAAATCGATTTGTTGATGCAAGGGACAATGTTGTCCAAAAAAATGCTAATGATAGTAAATACGAAGGATGGCAAAAACTATTTTTGGATTTTGTTACATCTAAGGAAAACAACTTAAAGCAGACTCAAGCAAAGTAGCGAAGTTTGATGGATAAAAAGTGCAAGGCCTGCCCGTAGCCAGTGCTATGGATCACACTGTGTCCTTGCTCCAGCCTTGACCACTCAGAAGGGACAAGTGCTGGCAATGCTACCTAGTAACACAGTGAGGCCATCTGCTTATGCAGGTCAGGTGTGGGAGGACTGCCGCAAAGCGTCTCACGGGCGAGATAGAGGAGTAACATACGGTCCCCTCCCACCATCCCCTGCCCACGCGGGAGCTGTCACCCATCTGCACCCTCCGACGCGTCTCCTGCCCTGCGGGCACAGAGCGCCGGCATGGGCATGGCTTCTGCACGGGCTGAACTAAGTGTTTCTCAGGGTTCGTGTCTCCTGCACCCATCAGTGCGTGTCCGGCCAACTACGGCTCCAGGTAGCAACTCACAGCAGCGTTTCACCCTCCCCATCCTCAGGCAGACGTGTTAAGAGACACTACAGCTATAATGGAATTACTTGCTAAAGCAGGTTGGGATGGCCCGCTAGCTTGTCCTCCTGGGCTTTCAGGAACTTTGTGAGCAGAGCACCCAACAAATTGGCCATGGGCAGTGAGGATGGCACTTTGCTAGACCCACTGGATCTCCTGCTCCAGCTACGAGGTTGGTCCCTGGCCCATCTGTGCCCATTCGTGGGAGGCACAGGAGGGCATTAGGGTACGGGGAGAAACAGGTGGCACATAGATTAGGCTGCAGGAAATCTGCAAGTGAGGACAGTGGCAAATCAACTGAAAGTAAATATTTACTTAATTCCTATATCAACACAGATCTGTGCCTTCTTTTCAAAACCCTAGAGGAGAAACAAGCAAGTTCAAACCAACTCTTCCCAGCAGTGTATCGGGGCAGCTGCCGTGCTGTCACTCAGACCCCATCACTATTAATCATTAGCAGAGATGAAAAGGTTAGCAGGGGAGAGAGAGGGAAACGGAGCTCAGCCCAGAAATAGCACCTGCTTCCAAGAACCTCCTAATGACTGCATCTTAGAAATCAGAGAGAGGCCGTCCAAATCCAGTAAAGCACTCAGCATACATATGTATAACAGACCCCTCATTTTGGTTTGAGAAGAAAAGAGAACAAGAGTCCCAACACATTGGGAAAATATATAAAATTGCAGACAGTTTCAGTCAGACTATGGCTTGTCAGTATCTCGGTTCAATCTCTATTTTCAAGACATTACTACTCAGCTGAGAAACTTGCTCTGGGTTAAGTCTTATCACAGAAGGATTTGGTCAAGAGCAAGCAAGTAATCTTTCTTTCATTAGTCCTTTAGCTACAGATATTTGAAAAATTTTAACAGCACACAAGGAGTAAGAAGAAATCAAGGGGCTACCTACTTCATACTAATAGTGTAAAGATGAAAAAAGTTAGAGTGTGGTCAGCAGTGTGAAAATCTAAATTTCTGAACTAGTGTGAAATGCAAATATACATGTATTTAGGACACAGCAGTTTAACAGCCAAAATAGATTTCCTTATATTGACAAGTAGTCGATTTTTTCTTTACTATTGAGAGAGTAAAAGGTGAACATAGCTTAAAAATGTCATCAACCAAAAGGAAAACTGGAACAAATTCAATTTCTTCCTAATTTTTAACATATAAACCAAGCTGAATTTCAATGTAGCTCTTCAGAATGCTGGAATTTCTTCAGAAATAAATGGCACTTTACGCTGCTAAGGTTACTCAGAAAAAAACTGCTGCACCTTTGGGCCTATTGTGAGAGATCCAGAAATAATAGCAAATTGAAAAGAGATCAATGATTTCTGCAGTATAACTCTGAAATGATTTTTAAATACATTTTTAAATTTGGTATTCTAGGAATGACAGACATCACTTCCTGATGTAATCAAAAATGGTGAAATATTCCTTTTCATATTCTGCTGCAAATGTTGTTCTTAACTCAGGACATTACTATGTGTAAATTAGCATATTATTGCTCTACTTTTCCTTCTCATCCAGGTCAGTAGTGAGTGAATGTGGTAGTCACCATTTGGCAGCCAATGTGATATAAAGTCAGAAAGCAAAACAAAATGGAATTGATGTCAAAATGAATTTTCCATGAAGAATTGCTGGTGCGTATGCATGACTATTGAATGAGATACTCACAGGAGTCTTGACTTCTTTAGGAAGAAACTATGAATGCTGAGCCTTAGATTCCTGTGATCTGGATCCAGACTTTAAAGGCCCCAGTGTTGCTTAGTCTCAACGATCCATTTTGAATAAATGTTTAGGTTGAGGGAGGTGTCCTCAGACACACACATAGGCAGGTTCTACATGTTTTTTTCCAGGGTCTGCACGTGAATGCTGCTCCTCATGATGTTTCCAAGAGTAGGACAACAACACAGATAGATAACAAAAGATGACACAAAGAAACAGCGTCTATCGAGAGCAATGACTGGTAAATAATGCTGCTGTTCACATTATCAATCTTTGGAAAACAGAGGTGAAACATATGAGGTGGAAGATTTGCTGACACTACCCAACTTACATGAGAAGAAAAGCAACTTGACTTTTATATAAAAAAACAAAAGAAGCTCTTAGTTTAGGGAATGTATAGTATAAAGCCAGGTTCTAAGAACTTTATACAGTAAAGAGTCAGATTTGCTATTTCTGAAAGTTTGATTTTATGCTTGAATCTAAATTATTACAGTTAATAGCAGAGATCACTATCACTAGCCTTTCCCCATGTTTGTAGAAGTTTCTTCCAGGTTGCCACTTATTTCTTAAAAGCTATCTTTTCCCTCCATTATCTTTCTTTCTTCCTTCCTTTCTTTTTCTTTCTTTCTTTATTTCTCTTTCTTCTTTCTTTCTTTCTTTCTTTCTTTCTTT
>JAWLRI010000607.1:557341-569681 GCA_034781795.1 Crypturellus tataupa
TGTTTGCTTCAAGAAGCTAGAACCTTTCGTTGGGATCTGTGTGCCCACAGGAATGAGCAATTCACTTGTGTAGCTTCTCCAGTTCATTTCTCTAGACACAGCTTTCAGCACTCCACCCACATCACTGACTCAAAACCAGAAGGGCTGCCACTTCCATGCCACGGACATTGCTGGGCTGCAGGAGGAGAAAGGGCTTACCTGCCTAATTCTTTCTGAAAGCAAATGCTTCTATTTGTTTTTGTATGCATACTCAAATACTAGACTGCCTCAGTAGATGAAAGAGTACAGTGTGTGTTTGTGAGCATGTGATAGAGATGACAATTAACTGCAATACTTCAGTGCAGTTGAGGGTAAATGGAGGTCAAGAGAGTTTATCTGCTTCTAATTTCAGCAAGAACAAATTTATCTAATTCTCATATACACCAAAAAATGCATACATCCCATTTTGCTTCATTTACCACTCACTACTATATAACTATATAACTAAACAATCTAATGCAACAGAAACTCATACTGACAACTGATTGTATACTCATATTTTTGCAATTATCTATCTCAGATATTTTAAGGGATTCAAGATATGCTTTCCCATTAGAGCACAGAACTTTCTAATGCATCGTTTATATTTAATAACATCACAACTATCTAAGTGAAAATAAATTCTGGCAAATCAAATCCTGAAACACAGCTGGTTAAACACAAAGCTTTCTGCAAATGAGAGGCCTTCTGTTCATTCATTTAGAAGACTGCAAATAAAGGATTATATTCAGAAAAAAAAAAGTAATTCCCAAGGAAATACAATAGTTTGGATTAGGGTAACCAGTAGCAACTGCTTTTTTCTCAGTGGTGATGTAGCAATATTTGTTCCTTGAAATGATTACTTTCAAAGGAATGAGAGAAGACAAGTCTTTCAGACAAAATCAAACACGAATAAAATAATATAATTCAAAAATATCCAGAGCATTTCTCTATTCGACATTTCTACTGCAATAACCTAAGCATGCCCTCTTAATAATAAAAGGTTTATTTATGACAACAGCTAACTTCACAGTGATCTCAGGTCTCAAGTCATGATCTTGAAAAGCAGCTTTAATACTGGTAGCATTGGCACCAGTAAGCTGATGGAATTTTATGTTGTTTTATGACTGGCATTGAAATGTTGAAGCTACTACAAGAAACTCCAGTGCTGTAATTCACAGGTTTACCCTTGAAATCTGGCAGTACTTTTTAGTCTCTGCGGAAAGAAAATCACTGGAGATAAAACACCAGCCTTGCTCACCCCTCCTTAAAAATAGGGCACTACCATAGAAAATACTATTTTCTTTTAAAACATAACTGCAATATTCATTTCTGTTTCATCTCACTTCAGTCAAGAGGACTATTTGTTTATATATTTTGATAACAATTTGATGCAACTGAAACCAAAACCAAAATAAAATGTTGTACTGAAATAGCCATCGAAATGAGAATTTTGTTGAGAGATTCTGTGGTTATAGTTCCTGAAATAATAACAGTCATTCCTATTACTACACACAAATCAGTCATTCTAGACCTTTTACTGCACTTTGCAATGCCTATAAAAAGGATACGGCCATGAATGTGTTGACATAAACAATATTCTGCAGTGGAAAGGAAAAGAATCACAAGTTGGGGGAAAAGGTGATACCAGTGTACAAGAGACAGATACAGATGACTATTCCTCATAGGGACTGGAAGAGAAGAACAGGGAGTTGTCCATGAGAAGAATGATGATCAGAACAAAGAACTTGAGCTAAATGATAAGGACAGAGCTGTTTTACCATGTAAAGCAATAAAACCAACTAGCTAAATAACATAAAAGAGAAGGAATTTCTAATGGTTATCATTTGCTGCATTCTGAAGAGAATCATCTGTTTACAGAGTCCTGGGTCCAGTCTACTTTTTTTTGCAACTTCTCTTATTTTCCCCCATTCCCTGCTCCAGCCTCTATATCTCCTAGCTAGCCTTTTATGCTCTTGCCTACATATTCTTTCACCCTGTTGATGATCACCTTGCTTTTATTTCCCCTTTCTTCCACGACACATCTCTTCCTCTTTCCCCTTCCTGCTTTCCTGATGCCTGTACCTCAGGTCTTTGCCACAGGGTCAGGCCACTTGCTTCTCCTCAGCTAGCGGGGCTGCCAGACAGAGGGGCTCAGCACCCAGCTCCCACCCTTCCTGACAAATTTCACAGCCTTGCTTCCACACATGGCCATGCAAAACTTCAACTAAATGACTGTAATTCTTGAGGAACGTGAGGGAACAAGAGTATTTTTGCCTTATGTAGATCTCAAATATGGCTGATATTTCCTAAATGATCTAGTTTGAACACACACAAATATTAGATTATAAGCTAATAAATGGAAGGTTTTATAAGGCAACATCCCAGGCAAAAATAAAGATAGGTTTCAGCTATTCACCATGTCTAAAATACTGTCATCTGTTGGGTGCAAAAAGATAGCTGAAGAACTTAAATACAAAGCCTGGGATGAACTGGGATGAAATATTTAGAAGAGATAAGCAGGTATAATGAAATAAAATTAAGAAAAGGGAAATCAATAGTAAAAAAAAAAAAAAAAAAAAAAAAAAAACTTCCCAGTATTGAAATTTCAGTAGCTGTAGAATATTGTTCCTTTGGGGATGGTGTAAGACCCATGACTCATCACCTGGCACACAAAAATAGGTTAGACAAAACATTAGAAACATATGTCCAGCAGAATAATCCTGTGCTCTCAGAAGGATGAACCAGATGACCTAAAATGACTTCTCCATCTGTGGCATCCATGAATCTAAGAGAAACTCTACACAGGATTTAAGATCTTGTGTTTGAATAAAACCAGTATCCTCACTAAAAGACCTTGTTCTGTCATCAGAGCCCATGACAAATAGGACCTCTGCTAGGACCTCTGACAAATAGGACCAAATTTCCCTCAAAACTGTCTTCTAACAGAAGAAGATCACAGAAGAAAAGAAAATAAACGTAAATATCCTTATATGGCAAAGTAGAAAATGTATGAATTTCTCTCCTGGACAAAGGGGAAGGAAAAGGTAGGAATGGAAAGGAATAGGCAAGCCCATAATATGCTGGAAAAACTGATCTGAAAACTGTGTATAGTCACCCAGACCATCACCTCCTTCTGCAACACTATTTATCCTTCCTATAGAGCAACTCTACGGCTCAGAGACCCTGTCATACTGATTACTCACCAGCAAATGTACACCCCCTCGTTCATCAGTGAAAGAATCTTCAGAAGATGCTTTAATGATGATTCAAGAAGCAGAATTAATTTACAGTTTAAAGGGCCATACAAAGAGCTGTCCTTAGGAGCACTCCTAATTGGCATGGGTATCCTGCACTATCTAAAAGGTCAAATACAAAGCTGCTACAGAGCTCCTTGCAGCAGAGGAAGCAGATTGCTCAGTAGAAGGCAAAAGAGAGGGTGATAAAACTTTCCACAGTCAGTTATAAAACTGCACATGCTATACTTCCTACAAAGAGGGCTTCATGTCTTACTGCAAGAGGAAAAAAAAAAGAGCATGTTCAAAGTAAGAAATGGAAGGTTTAATAAGTGGAATTCAAAAATTAGTGCCAGTTGATGGACAGAATATAGTTTAAGAACTGTGCTTGTTGTAAGTACTGTTTTTATTCCAGTGTGTTTTTAAAATTAGACATTTCAAATGAATCATGCAGGTGAATTCCAACACTTAATGGAAATGAAATGCGAAGAAAAAGAGACTTCGGTTGTCTCCTAAGAGTGACCTTTTTGTAAATCTGCATTGTAAATCTAGTTTTAACATTAAGTTCCAGAATTTTGACTGGCTCCTGAAATTACCACTCTCATCGTGGGAAATATTTGAAAATCTGGCCTTTTGGTTTTCACTAGACCACATATACATATGTATTTAGGATGAAAGAACTGTTTCTCAAGCACTAGCTTCTCACCAACTTAGTATGCAGCCTCTGTCGTTCCAACTGTGCATAGAATAAGTCCTGTGACTTGGGTGTATAGTTGGATGATAGGTATGGATGCGTCTTCCCCAAATCTAAGTTTTATTTGGTGCTTAAATGGGTGAAGCCAGACCTTTCTGAAAATCTTGGACTAGCTGCCTCATACACCTCTAAGTCTACTGAATTTTGTCAATAAAAACACTTACATTTGATAACATTCAGACATGACTGATGACCAAAGCTGCTGCTTTGCCAAAACTCCTTCCAACTCTAACAGCAACATTCTGAGAGGTAGTAAACTCCCCAACAAGCGGGGTATGATGATCAGTATTAGCTTTCTGAGGATTCTCCTGCATTCACCCTTCTCCTTTTGTCTCCCTATGGTATAATATTAAATAAGATTCTAGTAATTGACATTTGCATATAACATACATATATACTTTAGTTTTACATAGCTTTTAGTTTTGCCAACTAATTACAGGGCTTGAGTTTCCGTACTTAAGATGGAGTTGAATTTTGCATTTAAAGCAGGGATTCAGCCACTTCCGCTATGCATTAGAAAGGAGCATGAAATTAATAACTATGACATTATTCGTTTCCCAAAATGTGTAGCTGGGAAAGCAAAGAGAATAAAGGAAAGGTTGCAGGGATTTTGTCCTTTCTTCTTCAAGGCCAATGAAAATAAAGGAGAAGCTGGCAGGTAGTGACAGAGCACAGAGCGACAGAACTGCGGATGTCCTAAAGATTAGCATGACAAAAATGAGAAGGTGTAGAGGCAGTAGCATATACGTTATCTTTGCAGAGGTACCTGACACAAGCTATTTCTGTGCTAACAAACGATGAGATCCATGGCTTAGAAGTTGCTTGAGAGAATGCTGGCATTTAATAGGCACTTGTCAACACAATGGAGCAGAAAATGTTAGTATAACCCAAGACTGAGGGATATCTGCTATAATACTTTGGACTGGAAGGATAATCATGGGAAGAATATAAATACAGAGAAAGGATAGGAATAAATCTATCAGAAGAAAACTGTTGTTGAGGAGGGGAGTGACTGCACTATAGAGAGATGGGCAAAAACAAAAATGAGAACTAAGAAGCAGTTAATTCCCAAGAAGACAGGAAGAAACAATGAAAGTATTAAAGGACGAAACTGAAGGTGGAATAAGAATGATAGAGAGAAAATCATGAAAGACAGAGCTAAATAAAGAAAGACCTACAAACAGAAGGAAGAACATGCAGAAGAGGAATTTCATACTAAGAGGAGAAGAAGCAGGCTTATATGACTCCTTGAGAAAAATTCATGGGTCCATTCCCAGAGTAGATGCAGACAACCAAAGTGTGGGCCGTCTGCCAGGATTAAAAATGTGGGCATCTTTCAGAAAGGGATCGATCATAGGAGTGATGATCATCACAGCAGGATAATGTACCAGGACACATGACACTGACAGACTCCCACTGCAATGACTCAGAGACAGTTATACACAACTTGGGATGATTGAGAAAGAGATGAGGGTCTCAGCCTCCACTGGAAGTCTTTCAGTCCCAGAAGAAACAAAGAGGTGGACTATATGTCTGCCCCGATACAGGGGTCCTAAGCCCACTAAGGTCCTATGCCACTTCAGCTTAATGATGGAAGGATTAGAAGGGGCCTTTTGCCATAGATCTACCAAAAACTGATGGGTAAGTACCCTTCCTTCCACACAAACAAAGGAGAAGTCACCACACAGCACATTGCTCTGCCTATAAATATCATAAGAAGAAATGCTACCACTGAATCCATCCATAAACTATCATGCCAGGCAGTGGACCGCTGTGATCCACTGTAATTTCAGGAGAATCACTACAAACGTAGTAGGGAAGCAAGGATTGCTAGAAGCTGTGGAGATTTGGAAGAGCCTAAATAGAATAGGGGAAAGCAAAAAGGACGTGAGTACATGACAACCATACCTAGGAGGCATGCATAGGGAGGGAAAAAAAAGTAAAGAGAGATTGACTGTTACTTGATGGAAGTTTCTGGCTTCTTTCTGCTTCTCTGTATTCAGAGACACAAAACTTGAACTCACTGTTCTGTTAACAAGAAAAAATGCCTCAAAGTATGCAACTTATCCAAGGTATCTCTTAGATAGACACATCTTAAGAATTCACTCATCAGTTAAATATTTGGGTTAAAAATGGGAACTGTAAACAATGCTAGCTATGGGAACTCCTTGAAAATATCTCACTGTGCTTGGATAGTTCTCACTGATCAATGCTACAATGAGTGCAAATAAAATAAAAATCTGTGACAGTTCATATCTATTTTTCACGTCACTATATGAAGTTAATTTTCCCAACTCTCAGTTTTAAGAAAAAGTCATTCTTCTCAAGTACACTGAATTTTTACATTGTTCAGCATAAAAATAAAACTCCTTTTTTTAAGCAACTATTTTGCCAAAAAAAAAAAAGTGTGTACTTTGGGATTATTATTTCCAGGTTCTTCTTCTGTCTTTAGCAAACACAAGCTTTACTCTCAAGCCCTAGAATAAATTGAGAAAATTAAGATCATAATTCTGATTAATGTTTCTGATTAATGTCTAAAATGGTAAGTGAGAAACTTCATCTTGTGATAGGTTTAATCACTTACCATTTTTAAGCATTACTAAAGGCTAGTATCAGGCATTGGCATTAAAATATCCCTCTAAACTTACTTCACCTGAGGGGAGTAGAAACTTTTTTGGGAAACTCAGTGCATTTTTATCTGATCCTACACAAAATATGTTAGATTTGGCAGTGGAAGAAGGGAATTGTTTTAGGTGCTGATGATAAACGAGAGCAGCTCATTTATATAAGAAATGCACTATGTGTCATCAAAATAGAGGTCATCTTCTCAAATAATGAAAAGCTAAATACATTTTGAACCTTTGAAAGCTTAGGGGGAAAATTTCCTCTTTAACACATGCCAAGCTGAAGCCTTGATTATTTAATGTATATATCTTCCAGCATCTATTTTCTCTGCCCCTTTTATCTGTCCCACATTTTGGAAAACTGTGGTTTTCTGGTAAAAATTACTTTTAAAGAGTAATAAGTATAGATATCAAAATTCAAGAAAAAAGAATGGATCTTTCAACTATCAGGCATATAGGTCCTTGTGTAATTTTTCCAGCCAGGCAAAAGAAGATTATTGACACTGTTAACAGTATTAAATTTTCCTATAAGGAAAACAACATTTTAATGCAAGTGAGAACATTTCTCAGGATGACAAGATATACTTCTGTATTGTAAATATCATGATAGACAGACATACAGAGAGACACAGAAAGATTTCCTTTCTGAAATGTCTATCTTCAAAGGAGAACATCTGTTACCACGATGTTTTAGATCTTACTTGTTCAAAACAGAAGAGTGACTTACATCTACATATAAAAATCACTTCAGACTTTCCTTCTTCAGCTGTTCCAGCCCTACTGCAGTTGCTGGTTAGTAACATCCAAGGGGATTTATTGCCAAAGCACAGAACCACTGGGAAAGAATTATAATATCCTATTAATCCAAGTATGCACTTCTCCTTGGAGACTGTATTTTGAAATCATATTATTTGCTGTTTGTAAATGTCAGTCATGCTCTTAGACAGTTTCAGCTTCCTGGAGTAAAGAACGAAGGATTTCCAGAAGAATTCATTAAGACTAAACGTTCACTTCAACTTTCCATCATTATCAGAACCATGAATGTAATTTAATTGGGAGATTAATTATCATAACATTTTTTCCCTTCTACCCTTTCTCACTTCCATTTACAGCAACATGCATTAATAAATGTAGAAGTCATGTTGGCTGAATTGCATTTCATAATTCTACAAAATTTTAAAAATATTTTATTTACACAATAGAATGTATCCCACATGGAAGTTCTCATCATTGCATACAATCTCTTAAGTCAGTCATTTCTCATGGAGAAGTAACAGAAATTCCTAAAATATTAGAAAAGACTGCAACATTGTGATATATTCTCCTAATCGAAATAAAAGCAATGTGCACCAGAGACACTGAAGATTGCTAAGAGCACAGCCAAGTACTGTAACGGGCAGAAGAGCCCAATGTGTCATGTACAGCCAGACTTTCTTCTTGGTATCACTATCTACCTATCACTAATGTAAGTTTCTGTGGGATTGTCACAGTGCTAACAAATCCTAAAATATTAAATGAGATGAAACTCTGCCTTGCTTCGTTTTGCTCTAATGGAAAGACTGTAGCATTGTCAGTGGACTAGTAATCTCACTTGGTAAGAGGGCTGACTCCCTTTCTCTGACTCTCTTTTCTCCCCTTACCTTCCACCTCTCTCTCTGCAAGGGAACTAAAATGACTTTTACAAGAGTATGCGGTCCTGTCATAATCTCCCACAGCAGACATTTGATAAAGGAGACATAATATCTCCACGACACCACAAGCAGCCTCTCCTTTCTGATACTTTTCCTTTGAACAGTGAATATGAAGTTATGCAAGCAAAATACATTCCAAATTCTTTGCATTCTAGAGGTCTGACACAAGAAATTCAGCAGTTTGTCCAATGTTTCCTTTTCAGCCTTACATTTTCCATAGGGAAACTAGAAACCATAAAAAGGAATAAGAGGTCTTACAGATGTACTGCATCCACTAGGTTTTGCAAGGGGGGTGCAGAACAAAGTTATTTCCTAGATTCCTGTCCATATTCACTCTTGAGATCTTACTGACCCCTAACAGCACACAGAATACAACTAGAAAGAGCATGAAGGCACATAGCAAATGGTTGCTGAACTAGGGACTTTTCTATAGTGCAGTATCACCTTAAAATAATATTTTGGTCACTTAAAGTAAATAATCTCACTACTGCATCTATTAGACACTATTTGCCTTATAGAAATACCCATTAGATATCACTGGAGTGACATAAAACTTGCTTTTGATTTAAGCATTCATTATCTAAATTGGTTAAGGCTGGAGACAGCACAAGCAAAAATGAGTTCTGTTGAACTGCAATTTTGTGAACCATTCCATTGCAAAGGGTATATAGAAGCTACTGCCACATTAGACGAACATGCAGCTGAAGTTGCACAACTGAGAACCTGCATCCTGGAAACAATTAGATTAAACAGAACTAGTCATGCACTGTGTCATAAAACCTCAGCATTAAAATAAAATGTGTTACAGAGAATGTGAAGATAGACTTTCTCAGAGATGCACCATAAAGTGGGAACAGTCTCAACTTGCAGCATACAAGAGAATCTAACCAGCATAAGGGAAAGAGTGTTGATCACGAGAGTGGCTAAGCACTGGCACAGGTGCCCTGAGAAGATGTGGAATTTCCATCCTTGGAGTCTCCTCATCCTCTGCTGGTCCTGGCACTAAGCAGCCTGATCTAACTTGCTCCGAGTAAGAAGATGAATTAGATGACATTCACAGACCTTGTCCAACATGAACTATGTTATGAAGTTAGCACTTTCTACACAGAGATAAGACTTTCTAACCAGGTTTAAACTCACTTTTAATGGCACTTTGATTTTTACACAAATTCTTAAAATTCTACTAATCAGGAAGTAAAATGCATGGCATCACTGTAGATATCCTTGGGAAATCCAAAGTGTGCTACATTATCCACAGCTCCCAGCTTCTCTAAGGTATCAGAGCTAGTTCAGTTTTTCAGCAGAATAGACAAGATTGAGTTTTGCTGCCTCCAGAATAAGCACAAAATGAAGCGTATACTGAAATAATTGACTTATGCTATTTGAGTATAGAGAGGATTCCATGAGTGACTGGTGAGAAAAGTGAGATGTCAGGGAGTGAGAAGGATTTGTGTGGTTTAGGAAGACTGTGGACGGGGATCACCCTCACTTTCCAGTCTCCATCCAACCATGCCATTAGTCTAGGATTTGCAGGTTAGACTAGCTGCAGTGTTAAGCCATGCCTTACGGGGATTAACACAAGAACTGCCTAACAGCGTGGGCTCCTGATCTGCAACCCAGCACTCCACATCTCCACATTAAGGAGGTCTCCACTAGGATCTGCAGAAGAGTTTTGAGTCATGAGCAGAAACAGGGCACAAGTGCCACGTAAGTGCTACACGCACAGTTGATACACACACTGGTGAGGAGGAAGATGGAGACAAGGAGAGCGAGGCCTGCAGGAACTGTGCTATGCAATTTTGCACCTTTTAGCAGGGATACCCGGAGTGTGGAGCCTGGTTGTTGCTGAGACAAACCAGCTTTTGCTACTTGCTCTCAGCAGGGCTGAAGAGCCCACCAGCACCCCTGCCACACTGGCAATGGCTTGCAGGTAGCTCTGTGCAAAACTGGCTTCAGCAGGTGCCCAACAGGGCTGCTCTGCAACCTCCCCAGCTCATGCTGCCAGAACATTTATCCATGATATCTGAACAAAAAGTGCAATGTTCCACGTTCCACCTAGGCTAGATCTACTCTGCATAATCCTAACACAGCCATGCTGGTCACATGTGCCATGAGTGTGAAAGTTGCAACAGTGAAAAAAAAGGCCTTCCTCAAATTGTCAGATCTCAGGCGAAATTAAACATTACTAGCAAATATACTTCTTAAGGCAGTAAAAGGCCTGTGCTCCTATCTTTTCCTATGTATAAATTGGCAAATAAGTGGGCCCAGAGCTCTTCTCTCCTTTGTCCTCCCTCTCTGAACAGACTGGTCTCATCCATGCTGTGCTCTTAGAACAATTCCTGGATTGCTCTCCTGAACTGTACCCAGAAATTGTCTAGGAAAGACAACATCAGCCAAAGCCCAAGTTGTGCCAAGGAATGTTCTCCTCGAGAACTTTTCTGCTCCTCCTCAAGAGCTAACTAGCAGAGGCGGTAGAACAGGTAGCTGCAGGCCAGCTCTTAGACCATGAGTCTGGGCCTGTTTACTACAACAAGCATAGCTAGCTTGCCTTGGGTGTAGCATTTATCAGAGGCCTGGGATGTGCTTCCAGGAGTCTCTGTCTCTCACTTCTACCAGCACCCTTCAGAGGCTGCCTTTTTCCTAGTCCCAAATAGCTTTATTTCAGCTCCTAACCTAGATTTCCCCACCGCTGTAACTTACCGTGTTGCAGAACTCAGCACAAGCAGAATATCACATAAATTGATGTTAGTGGCTAGTTAGTGATGAAGTGGAAGCAGTTAGCAAAGGGATTCTTCTAGCAGGCAAATGTTTAGCAACCAATGCAATAGCAAACAAATGATGAATCATATAATATTCATGAAATATTGTAGGCAGTTCTTCTGCACAAAATGATCTAATCTGTGGTAGAAAACTTCGAGAAAAAAAATGGGATAAACTAGATAAAGGTGTTAAGAACATGAATCAGATTGAACAAAACACTTTGACTCAAGGCTATTTGAGCTGGAAGATCATCTGCAAGGATCAAGCCCTTTTTTTTCCTCAGGAAACCACGAGGAATAGCTCTCAGGTAGCTATGATACTGGCAAATATCCTCCAAGTACAGATATTACAAGTAAAGCTCAGTATTCATGTACGTTTATGTTACAGAGAATTTGTCCAGGAAGAGTATGAAGGTCTGAGCCCTTCCCAAAACAGCTACAATGGCAAAAGACCTTACAGAAAAAAGCTACCATTTTTTTTTTTTCTCCAGACTAGCTTCTTCCCCTGCGGGCAGATAGAGGGAGGCTACACTGGCTTTACAGTAAGTATATAGTGCAAATCTTTGCCTTTATAGCTCTAGTGTTAGTATACAGACTTAAAACTTTCTATTCCATAAAAACTTCTAATGTAAAATTCCCTTGAATTCTTATGTTCTAAAAGCAGCTTTCAGATAACACTGGATAGTTTGTGCTCATTTTAGGAGCTACCATCCATACAAAGTTCTTTTGGAATGGTCAGTGTGTGAGTTCTTGAACTCCTACTATAAACAAATCTGTTTCATTGCCCTTCAAACATAGGTAAGATATTTAATATTTACTGCATGAAATAAAGTGAATATATTAGAAACATGTTCAAGTTTCTAAGCTTTGGAGTAAAAATTAATAATTAAAGACTATAAGAAACCAATTGACCATGTTCTCTGAGAGCCAACAACATGACTCACATTTCTTGGAAGAGTTTGACAGTTACCATATATCTACAAACAAAAATAGCCCCACTGCTGGCATAGCCTGCTGCTAATGGTGCCTGTAACTGCTGGTTCTGCATTTTCTTTCTCTGATAAGCATGCCAGCCTACCTGCATAAGCCTGCTCCTTGAGCTGAAACAAATCATTCCCTGGTTCCCTGTTCCAAGCACTTCGTGAACATTAATTTAAAATGCATCAAATCATTTTTCTTCTGCTGACTTATCAGATGTGTGCCATATAAAAATTAGGCAAATGCTTAATTGGAACATGATTTATTTTGGCAAAGCTTT
>JAWLRI010000607.1:578805-603490 GCA_034781795.1 Crypturellus tataupa
GGCCCTGCGTGTGCAGGGGGGTTGGACTAGATGACCTCTAGAGGTCCCTTCCAACCTTAGGCATTCTATGATTTAAAAGGTAGGCTTAATAGTCTTTTCCAACTAGTCTTAATAGACTTCTCCTGCTTATTCCTTATGATTGTATTTTGAGTACCAATTCTGATAAATTACAAGAGCAGAATGAAAGGAATGATGAGATATAAACAAGAATAAATTAATAAAATTTAAAAGCCAGAAAAGAAAAGAAAGCATCTGATGCACTTTTCACTTGGTAGCTAATATCAAAGGTCTGTAATCAAAGACCTTTCATTGCACTCTGAACATCTGGGATCTTCCTGAAACTCAGTAGAGCGACTGAGGCTTTGAAATCTTAACTATTTGTTGAAAAATTATCCTTATTGGCAAAAAGGTATCATATGGCACAGTGAGACTGATGGTAGCTTCTTTCTTAGTTAAGCCATAAAAAAATCTCAAAGTCTAAATCCCCTTAGTGGGAATATCCTCTTTGCCCATCTCCTAAGGCCTCAAGGCAGTTGAAAAAAACCTAAGGACTATTTCTGATTGATTACAGTTGAAATATTAATCTCAAATCAGTGGGGCTTGAAAATATTGCTGCTCTCAAACTTTCTGCTTGACATGCCTCTATTCCCTACAGACCTTCTAGAATCCTTGCTGCAATAGAATTGTGGAAATACGAATAAAACATGGTCTTTTTTGAGTAAATGAAGTATCATAACAACCTGTACCCAGCCTCAGGCAAAACAGACCTGCAGCCTTTTATAAAGTGTAAAAAGTTTTCCTAAGGAAAATGAGCAATAAATTTAATTTTGTATTATATTTCTTCTTCATTCCATCTTAGCTGTTCTTCTAGCCTTCATTTTATCTGCAGTACTTGCAACACCATTTGGTGAAAAGAAAACATTTTTAGTTCCAGGGATGGAAATAATTACAATCTTTGGACATTTTGAAGTATGTGGGGGAGATGTGGATGTTTCTGTGTTCCTTGAGATGGAATCAGGTAGAATTACAGTAAGAACAAGGCCAGAAAAGCTAGCATGACCTTCTGTTATGTTATCAGGCAAGAATGTTTATGAACAAACAGGAGAACACTACCATGTCCTGCTGCTGAGACACTTGGCAAACAGACTGAAAAAAATCTGCCCACAGCAAATGATGAGTTAATGCAGCTATAGTATGCCTGAATCACAATTAAATCATGATTGCATGAGGGACATTAGAGCAAAATAAATATACTAAGAATGGCCTTAGTATAATGTGAGTTTTTTACTCACACAGATCACATTCCAAATTCACTTGAGAAATGGCATTTGGCCAAGATGAAGAGTATCCGGTGTGAGCTCATCGTCCTGAGGGAAAGGGAGTGGGCTGTAGGAAGCAAGCTATATCGAACAGCAAGTGCTGGTTGGGGGAGCTTTCTTTACAGCCAGTTGAAGATGGCTCCCAGTGGTTTTAGATCTGCTTCTCTACCCAGCGATTTTTACATAAAAGTATACAGAAGTGCTCGTGAAATTATTTGCAGCCATTATTTGCTGCCACTAGTTTTCTTTCATTCATTTCTCTTTTGTTTCTGGAATTAACTCTTTTCATACTTCTTAGTGCTTTAAAGATCATCCCTTAAACTATAGGCTTGCACTGGCTCTGCTCTGAGATGCCTTATTCATCTCAGAATAGCTAGAAGACATGCTCTGTGGCACATAACTCTTAATTTCCCTAAGATTTTACTTTTCAACGCCTTCTGAACTTGAGAAATGTGCACCTGTCTATACCTCAGTGTGCACACCCCACTAAGACTAACAAGAGATCTGTTTCTGTATACTAACCAGCCACTGAAATTTTCAAGCAGCTGCAAAAAAAAAAGCCTTCATGTTTGCACAGTGCACAATTTCCTTGCACTTTGTTCAACTCATTTGTCTTCATCTCCATAATCTCAAACACAGGTAACTTCTTTCAGTTTGATTTTGCATCTAATTGCACTTTGAAGTCCTCCTTTGTGATGTGCTGCAGAATATTGCACCACTGCTTACTGAAACTAATTAATCATTCTTGTCCCCAGGCAGCACCTCCTGAAGGCCCTGTCACACACCACACAGTTGCTGAGGCAATTGCAGTTAACTTCAGCGAGTTCAGGCTCGCATCTAGGTCCAAGGAAGGATCCAGATGAATGTCCCAAGAGTCCTTAGAAGGGTAAGCCTTCTAAGAGCTGAAAATACAGAATAAGTGATACTTGCAATTGAGCTGAAAATCCTTGAATTTTCTGGAATGTAGACAAAACTCTTCCACATTGTTCCTGTGGGTTTATTCTTCTTAAAACCTTAGGTTTAGGCAATTTCTGACTTTACTGAGTCTATGATAGAAAGAAGTGCAAATAAAACCATGACGATACGCCAAGCCTTTCTTGGCTAAGGCACAAAATTCAGTCCCACTGTCCCTGACAGGAAATGAAAATTTATTTCCTCAAGTGGCTACAATTATCCCTGGATCCTTTGTCTAGTCATGCTCTGTATGGCACTGGACTGGAGATAGAGGGCTGCCACCTAAGCCAGGAGCCATACTGATTCTTAGCCAAGACTGAGTAGAACTAATAATGGCTTTAAATTATATCTTGCTTCAGTGTCTCCCACACAACTTTCTGAGCAACCAGAAATTGTTAGTGTGTTGCAGCCCTTCAACCCTGCACCTTTCCCATGTTTCCCATTCTGACCATGTCTTCCATTCTGAAGCAATCAAGAGTTTCCCTGGGGAACTGTGCTATCAGACAGGTAGGAAAAAAAAAAAAAAAAAGGAAAGGAAAAAAAATGAGCAGTCAGCAATAAAGAGGTATCTAAAATTTAATTTGTATCAGATCACCTACAAAGCTTTCTGGTCAATTAAGCCATATTGTTCCCTGTATTATTTTTTACTCACTGGTGACCTCACTGACCATTTAGAAAGAGTTCTGGGTCACATACAATTTTATTCTGTTTCTTATATTTTATGCATCATTTTTTTCAAATACTTTTTTTTTTTTTTCAGCAGGATTCCCTGTAAGAAGTGGGAAAGAGCAGGACAATATCAAACTGTGAGAGGGCAAATCCTGTCAATTTTGTAATCCACCTCAGAGAAGTGCAACACTTGCCTACAATTCAACATTGAAATACTTTGTTTTCATTACAGTTGATGGTGTTTGTTCAATTAAATTAAAGCACACAATAGTTCTGTATAAAACAGATCTTTCAGCTTTGTTTGCATGGGTAAAGGAAAACCTCGACCCTTTCAACACAACCAAGAACCACCTATTCAAGCAGTATATCCTGAAACCAAACAATCCCAGAAGAAATTAGAATTTAAAACCTGTTCATGTTTCAGTCCAATCTCTTCTGTGGTCCCATTGTTTCTGCAGAAATTTCTTCAATACACAGTCTAGACAGTAGCCTTGACAGGCTTATCTTTTATTCATGGAAGATGAGGAGAGAGCAGGAAAGAGAGAGATGATCTGGCTATTGCAGATTTCATTGTACACCCACTCAGTTCTTCTTGTTTCTGCTTTGCTGACATCAGTGTGGTTTATCCTTTTACATCTACATCCATCACCATATGTCCTCTGTTCACACTAGATCCTCAGAGAATCAAATAGCAAAGCATTCCCAATATCAAATATTCAGATTTTCCAAATGGTCTGTGCCTTGTATCTTACACACACTCAGCTGGTGTATGTTCCCACAGCAGAATGGATGCAGGTTCTTACTCAAGTTTTAGTCTTTAGGCTTTTCCCACAAACCATGGGAACATGGGGATTTGGCTCAGTCTGTCTAGGTGCTGATGCAGACAGCAGCTCAGGAGCTGGCAGACCTCCACTGCCTTCTCTTAATTGCTCAGGAGGATGTTTTTGTGCCCTTAAATCCACTTCCATTTTTTCTTCAACAGGAACAGGTTGATGCCAAGGTATCTCCAAATAATCATCCTGTCCTCCCCAGATAATCTTGTGGGCTGGCAAATAATCTGCTGGAAGAAAGGCAGCTAGGTTTTGTTGTTGCTGTTGTTTGGTTGTTTGGTTGGTTTTTGTGACTGTAAGCATGGTCCCTGTCTTAATGGGGGTCTCTGTCTTCCCTGTGAGAACATAGGTCCCCACAGTTGAAATGACATGCAAGCTTGATGTATCACAGACCTAGAATCTTCCCATTGGTCTGTTTCCAGACTTAAAACCAAACCTAACCAAAACAACAACTACAAAAACAATAACACAGTTTTGCTGGTAGCCTTTCACCTAGCAGACAGGTTAGATTTTTGATATAGAAGGCAAGGAGATTCCAAGGGAAAAACAGGATGTCTGACTGAACACCTCAGGGAGCGACTGAGTAATGCCCAGTGGCAGCAAACCTCCGCTCACTGCTGAGAGAGACAACTGAGGACATGGGTGTAAGGTGAGGAAATGACTGGAAATACCAGAGAAGGGAATATAAATAATTTTCTATTCTTCCCTTATATGCCATGCTAGAAATTACTTTCCAACAGCCACATTCTCAGATATCAGAGAATCAGGAAATTCAACAACCTTCTCTCCTTTTAACATGCTGCACTTTGGCAGCTCACAGCAGTTCATTTGGCAGGCCCGTGCACCAAATGTTCATTTCAGTCTCGTAACAGATGGAACGCATTACACAGAGCACTGCATGCCCTAGGTACAATATCTAATACTGGAGCTAAGAAAGGACATCCAGCAGATCCCACTGACCACAAAGCTCCTTCCATACCATTGCAAGTGGCCTATAAAGTAGTTTGACATAAGTATTTTGTCCACATGATGCCTACAGCAGCCTCAGCATTCCTGGAAGCAATTTATTCTTGCATTCATATTTTACTTTGCATGTGTGTGACCTGAAATCTAAACTAAATAGTCAAATCTTCTTTGATTTACTTACATTTGTGGTATAATTCTTGAGCACCAGAGCATTCTGGTCAATCAAGCTAGTTACTTGATTTTATAGCTTTCTTGTCATATTGTTACATGTCCCAATTAAAAGTGTAGTCACACTATTAGAGACCACAGGCTTTTAATTAAATTATAGATTTAAAAGTTTTATTAAAATTATAGGTTAAATCTAAAGTTAGTGGTAATTCTAACTGCCAGTCCAGTTTCAAGTATCGCTTAAGAGATATTTTCAGAAATGCACCTAGCAGCTTGCTGGTTTCTGAGTGCCCACAATGTATTTGACAGAGCTGAAGAAAGCAGTTCTCAAAACATGGCACTTCCAGGTACGTGTCTGTGACCAAACAGGAAGGGATAACAGCAGAATAAGAAATGATAGAAGAAAAAATATTAAAATATTAACCTCCAAGTGACCTTTGTTCTGTCACTTGTGTTTTATCAGACGCCAGGTGCTATTCTGCAGCATTAGATTTACTTTTACAAAATCTGGGTTTTCTTGCTATTGGGAAATTACACAGCGGTTAGGTGCTGTTTGAGTGCAAACCCTCCACCCATTTTAAAAGAGAAAGAAATATCCTTAGTATCCTGGACTGCACAACACCACCTAGCCATTAAAGCAAATTACAATGCCTGTGTACTGGCTAGTAAAATGGCTTCTTGGAAACACATTTGATCATGCCCTTACGACACGGGGATTGGAGCAACACTGTGACAGGTCTTCAGAACAAACGATGTCAAGCCCAAGCACTCTCCCAGCCCAGCAACGTGGAACACTATTTGGAGTTTCCTTTTTTAATTTCCCTACTTGAACTCTAGCTTGTAAGGAACTTTTAACACATGGCTAGTTTCTAGTTTGCTTTATGGTTTTAGATCATCCATCCACTCCATCCCTGAGTTTCTGAATCTATAATAGGGGGGTAAAAATATTACCTTATTTAAAAACAGACAAACTATGTTGGTCCATTTTCTTTCCTATGACGAACATTTCCTCTTATAGAACAAGGAGCAGCAACAAAGGAATTTACTACAACATGTACCCTGCAGTATTACTGCCACTGCAAATGGGTTATCAGAACACCCAGAAAAAAACCTCTTCTCTCCTACTGAGCTAATTTCTGTTTTCTTTTTTATGCATGTATATATGACTTATGCTTACATATATATATATCCACATATAAAATAAATCCTTTAGTGTTTAGCAAAAGAAAATGGTTCATTTGTAAACACAGTGAACCATTGTCTGACCTGTCAGACTAATACTATCTGGTGGGCAAGTGGCCATTCAGTTAAGATGGTAATTTTATGTACGAACAGGCTTAGAGTAGGGACTGGTTCAAGTGGTTGGCTCTGTTTTCCTCTTATTGGAGATCTACTAGGGAAACCTCTAAACCAAACCCTTCTCAAAAAGAATCACTTCCTGCTGTTGAGAAACAGTCTCAGAGTGAGTGGAGGAGAGGTACAAACGTTCACTGAATTCCTAGCTTCCAGGGAGTTATCCAGAGCATGGGGACAAGATAATTGGCAGTGCAAACAGCGATTCCTAATTCTTGGAAAGAGAATAAGATTTTTTAGACTGGAATACTTCTGTGTTCAGCTAAGGCCTCTTTGCTTCCAGTGCAGTTATGTTTTGCTGAAGAGCAAACAAGTGTGCATGAAGCAAGTAAGTTCAAGCATTTCAATAACACATATAAAATATCATTTATAAGAATGATGTAGTAGGTAGCTATATTATTTCATTTTTAGTGCATAACAACTTGTTTCAGGCATGAAAATGTAATACTGCTTGAAAAATCAGTTGCACCTGGAAAGTGAGTTACAGCACAAGAGGAGCAAAAAGCATAGTAGACTGGCTTTGACTAGTAAAAGTCCTCTCTCACCCAGAAAGATAGACGTGAAGTACTTCAGTTCTACTGCAGTGATGAAGCTGGGCAGGAAAGGTATTGTAGACGCTGCCGCTGGGAACTCCTGCGTGTTGGGCGTTTAGAGTGCCCTGGACTGTGGAATCCAGAACATGACCAGGGCCTCTTGGTGTTTTTATAATGATAGTCCTGATGACAAGAGGAATTGATGGCAGTCCACCTCTGTCAGACACACATCTGGCTATGTCACCAACAAAAGCGCTGCAACAGATAGATTATCAAGTCTGCGTCGCCAAGGCATTTCACTACAAACATAGTCACTTTATCCACCTTCTTGATTCACTGTCTATGTGCAAGATACCCATCCATTTAAGCAATGCCTTGCTATTACTTAATAGTCCTGGGATGAGCTAACCATGGATTGCATATGCATTAGATGTAGCTCTAGGAATAAAAGATTTAAATGGGGCATACATATAGGAAGCGTAGGGTAGATCTACATAGTTCTGTGAAGGTAGTCCAGAATTCGCTCTGCCCATAACCACAACCTGGCAAGCCATAAGCCAGGTTGGCTCTAGAAGCCACAAGAACATAATAATACTGGGTTGTTCCTATGCCCTGCTCTGGGCAGGACTTGGTTCTCTCATGGTTCACCGAGATGACATATATGTCACTTTGAACAAATGATCACTCTTATCTTACCTACCGCCTCCCAAGTAGCGGTGACAAGAAATGCAGTGTGTCTTCTTTCAGCATAGGCCATTCACAGCCAGGCCACTGATTTCACATGGACGTGGGTGAGCCAGTGGCTGAGTACAGCACCATCTCTGTTACACGGACAAAAATAATCCCTGCATCTGGCATAGCCGAGATGGAAAGGGAAGCTGAGTAAGTGCTCGGAGTACCACAGATCTGTTGTTTGATGCATCTCAGAGCACTGCAGGAAGGTCAAATCTGGTTTGCACCCAAACATGTAGATATGTCCTCACATTTGGCAGAAATACACATATATCTTTTGTAAGAAGATACCAGTGTTTTTAGCCAATTTTCACTTATCAGTAATCATATATAGGTGTTTACATTCACACATATGAATATACCATGAATGTTTTTGTTCATGCATAGTAAGGGTCTCAATCACCACTTAAAAACAGATTATGAAAACAATAAGTATGTGCCAGAGTTTGGACTGGTATTAGGCTTGTGCTAAAACTATGAACAGAGCTGAAGCAGCTGCAACATGCTCTGCTGAACTAGAGCATGTCAGATACTATCTACTTTTTTCCTAGACTGCTTTTCACTTTTTTTGCTCTCCCTTCCATTTGATATAAAATCCATTTTTAATCCTGGTCCCATCAATGCAGCCTTTTCAAAGAACATTTCTCATGATATTGAAGGTTTCCATATGGGTAAACTTAATGAAAAGTAATTTACTCCTAGCTTTGGGGCAATTCACAAAAAAACTGCCTAGTGACTATGCAGGTTTGTAAAGACAAATCATTTTCATTTCTCCAGGCCATAGGCTCCTTGACAGGTTATGTCTTGGCAGGCATCTATTTCATCTTTCCAAATATTTGATAGAATTTACATGGCTTTCTGACAGCTCCACTCCACGGTGCTGGAAGCTGCCGTTGCACTGCAGTCCTGCCTCACCACACCCCATCTGCTCGGCCCCACTCCATCTGATGCTGCTTCAGCAGCACTTCTGCACCGGGTCCAAATCTGAGACCGTTCTTTTCAGACAGAGAATGAAGAATTGGGGCACAGCAACCTCGTGGTGTTGCCTCCTCCAGACTGTGCGGTGCTGTTAGGTAGCCACAGCATTTTTAGTTTTCAGCTGTTTGCCCTTTTTGTCTGCTGGAGGTCACCAACACGCGGCAGTGACATCTGAACTACAAGCGAAAGAGCCACCAGATCACTGCAGTACTTGAATCTGGCCTAGATTTTGGATTGCTGTTAATAACGGGCTGGATCAAGTGGCTTCACAAATATTCTTCCTCATGAAGGTGGTGATCTGCATGAGAGGCTAGGAAAATAGCTGGGGGCAATATGTCTGCAGCACTGAGACCTAGATCTATCCATCAGCTCCCTGTGGAACCCCTTGTTTGCTGAAATAGTCAAGTGCTCATTTGACCTCTATTTCCACCTAAAAACATTAATAAATATACTATTACACATTAACTTTTGTTGTTGTTGTGATTACGCTTCATTACCTCATTTTACAAGGCTAGATGCTCAGTTAGTAAAGATAATCATATTATTTCAGTGGCCAGGCCAGCCCGAACCCAACTGTGTCTGACCTGGATACAAAGTAATTTTGAATATCCACCTCCCTACTATTATTCACACCTTGCTCCTTTTATGTTCATTCTACTGCACTGTATTCTTAATGATGCTTTCTCATCCAGGCTGGAAAAAGTCACAAGTGAATTTGCTTCTTAAGCACCGCAACTTCCTGTGAGTGCACTCGTATCTTTTGACTTTAGTTAATTTTCCATTGGATTCTAGGTGACATTTAACAACATGGTTTCTGATGTGAATGAGATGAGAGATGCCTACTTAGAAAAAAATGACTCGCTTTTCATGGGATATTGTTAAAGCTTCTGCTTTAACAGATGGTACACAACTGGAGCCTAAAACATAAAAGAAAGGGAATGATGACTCCCTGCTTTCTTCTAGAGCCATGTTTTGAATAAAATAACCTGTTTGGTTTATGTTTTTATTTTTTATAGAAGAATCAAATAGATATTATTAAAGGTTGGGTTAAATCTTGATCGATCTATCTGGGAAGTTTGAACATTTCCCTGCAGTCATAATCGCTGTATCCAATGTTAAGGACATTTTCCTGGAGGAAACAAAGGCAAAGGAATCTTGTTGCTCTAAATAAATGTGATTATACATATTTTTGTTCTAAGTATGAATTAATGCAAGCAGGTCAGGCAAAATGGGAGTGAGGTGCTCACAGAGAAAGAGGGAGAAGAAATCTTTGGTTTATTAGACCTCAAATTAAAAGTGAGGGGAAGTTATTGTTCCTCCTCTGCTTAAGAAATCTGAATTTAAACAGCATAAACTAACTTCAGCTCCATGCTCAGTGTCTCCTCCCCCCTGGAATATTCTAAAAAGCCCCAAGTTTTATCTAACTAGTTGGACTAAAAAGAAGACAATTATCCATATTACTTCTTTTGGGAAGAAGGAGAATTTGTGTGGGAAGATCTGTTCTCTGCTGTTCTACATTTGTTCCGATTTATGACGGGTGGATTCTGGTTAATTAAGCTTTACATAATTTGTTATTTAAATAATTGCTAAATTGTTTGATAAGTAGTTGTGGGATCTAGGTCTGCAAATAGGTCCTATTTCCAAAGTCAAAAAAGATATAATGCAGTTGCCTATGAAACACCTTCAGTGAGGTATTTTATTTTTCTCCCATCCACCTCTTCTTTTTTTTCTTTCATTCTTTTTTTTTTTAACCATCTCCCAGGGAGCTGGTATTCCACATCCTAACTCCACGGAGACCACTGGTCCAGCTAGCTCACTTTTCTCTCTCATTTATTGTAATCAACACCTAATCATTTCTTCGATGGCAGATGGAAGTTTTTCTTAAAAGAAAGACATTGGGGAAAAAAAAAAAAAAAAGTCAGATATCATGCTTTAGAGTCAACCCAGTAGAGCAAAAGCCTTATCTCCTCAATACATTCAAAAAGTGTGCTTTGTAAACGAAGACAGGCTCCAAAGTTAAAACAACCACAAAATAGAGCAAAATAAAAAACCACCAGCTTTACATTAATAAGAGCTTTACAGAAAGAGCTTGAAAGTTCTTTTAGCTTTTTAACCTTTCCATTACTATCTGACTTCATAGGAACTATAGCAACTTAAATGTTTTGCTTAAAAATAGTTATATTCCTCATAATCAAAACAGGGCTTTGGTTCCCTTCACCTCCCACAATGGATTTGGCCATATGTTTGGAACTCACTGAACTGGAATGCTCACAGAAGAGAAGGGAACTTTCCCACTAAATATCATCAAAGACATCAAAGAGCCTCTTCCTTTCTTACAGAAGGGGAAAGGGGACTGTAAGAATACAGTCACTATGCATGGTATGGGAGATACCACTAGACCACCTTCTAGACACTGTCTTTTATGATAGACTTTCAGTCTTCTATTTTTCCCGGTAATTTCATGATTTCTCCATTTAAAAGGAAATTCTTTACAGGTTTTATTAACTAACAATGATCAAGAATCAACTCTATTTTTATAGCTAGCTAGCTAATAAAAAGTTTAATAGTTTGTCACTAATGTTCCAGGACTTAGATGTTGTGATGATTGAAATGAATGGTCTGGAGTACAAGAAATAAATGCTGTAAGCGACAAGACATGAAAATGTTACACCAATTTACTTAAAGTTTTAATTCAATATACTCTATTTACTACAAGAAATGGAGTTTAAATCTGCAAATTTACTGCCTTTCTTCATAAAAATCTATCACAGATGCAATTCAACTGCACAGGAAAAAAAAAATTGAGACCACTTCTTTTTTTACCATTCACGACAGGAGAGAAAGGGTATTTTAAAATTATGATGTCCATATACAATGAGTGGTGCTTGTAGAAATGTCACTGGGAATTTTTAGATTTGTCTGCTTCCCCATCAGGTCCATATTTACTCTCTATTCATATAGAACTACTTAATTTGTCTCTAGGTGTCATCTGATCCAATGTCCTACTCAAAGCTGAGATAGCTCTCAAGTTAGACCAGGTTGCTCAGTGCTTGGCCCATCTGAGAGCAAGGTAACTCCATGGAGGTCTGTTTGGGCACCTGTGCCAATGCTAACCCTTCTCACAGTGAACACTTTTCTTATATCTGGACAGATTTCTCTGTACAAGCATAACTGCTGCCTCTTTTCCTTTAAGTGTGCACCTCTGAGAAGAATGTGTCTTCCCCTAAACCGCAGGGATAAACAATAGGATCCCCCTTACTCTTCTGACTACAGCACGCACAAACCTAGTTCTGCTCAGACAACTGTACGCACTGGTCAGCGTGGCCATTTCTTTTCTGTACAAGAAAAGGTGGGTTGGCAACACCTGCTTACAAAAATTTGAAGTAATTATTTCAAGCTGTTTCATAAAGTTATTCATTTGTTTCCACAAATATGTTCTGTAAGTAACTGAGAAGCACAGGGGAACTCATTTTTCATTTCTTCCTTTATGTGTGCATTGGATTCCTGTTCCTAAATAGAGTTTCCCAGAATATTTTACATACAACCTACTTAAATATATAGATACTATGCAGTTATATAGTTTCTAGTCCTCTAAATAAGTGATGGCCTTGGATAAAATAGTTTTATTTTAAAATAGTTTATTTAATTTGCTTAGCACTAGCTCTTTCTTATACTTAGCAAGCAAGTTCTGTCATATACAAGATGCAGAAAAAAAGAAGATGACTTGTTTTGTTTGCTATGACACGCAGTTTTCAGAAAGGAGTTAAAATGTTATCTGGATGAGATCATTTTCATGCAATCTAGGCACAAGCTGTGGTTTTGACAAAGCTCACACTAATGTAGGAACTGAACTAATAGTTTCTCAGGTCACCTGCTGAAAGATTACTGAGAATCAATAAGCAATTACATATATGATTCAGAAGCCAAAAGAGAGCTTGCAGTGGTGAGAAAGCACAATCACAAAATGGAGCATGGATAAGATTTTTACAAGGCAAATTCTGTTCACAGTGAATCACTTAAACTAAAATATTAATTACCTCAAACTTAGGATAGAAAAAAAAAAGTGAACAAACATTAGTTCACAGTGTAGATAAAGGACCACCAGGGAGAGCAGACATTGTCTACCACCCACCTCTCAGACCCCCACAGATACTTGCTTAGTCTATCGGTTAGCATCTCCACCTGCAGTTTAACTCCTCAAGTCCTGGGCTTCCAGCAGGCAAAGTTATTCTACAGGTAAGCGCTTGTCAGCATGCTGACTGGCACTGGCACTTGGCACCGTCGAAGATAGGTGTTACTTGGCTGGAGGAGGGAGAGGTTAAGACGTATTTAAGCCAGGCAAAAAAAAGAAGGGGGAGAAGGGGAGGGGGAGGTGGACTTGTATACTGGTACACATTGCATGTCTGCTGGAAAAATCTGCTGTTTTAGCTAAGCTCATAAAAGCTATACTGGCAAAACCTTCCTACTGCAGACGAGTCATTTTTCAGAGACACCTTACGCAGGAATGGAAACTCCAAGAGTCAACACAGCTCCCAGGAGCTTGAAACTGCTGACAACAGTGACAAGGCCAGCAGGCTACTAGTGGCCAAAAACTGTCCAACTCCTGTGCCAGCCGTACCTCTTCAGAGGGACTACATCACATTACGCTTGACGCCAGTGGTTAGGTATGCTCAGCATCAGCTCGCAGGATACAACCCTGTTGGAAAAACAATTTAAACATTCATGTAGACACCGCCTACATAAAGGAAAACTTAGATCAGCAGTTATGAAAGAAAAAAAAAATGCAACCGGGGGTTGGGGGGGGAAACAACACAGGGTTACATAAAATTCAGAACACAGGAACTGCTGCAGAGCCCTATGGAGTAGGTACAGGCATTTCCCACCCTGAGATATAAACTGCGCATGAGAACAGCTCCTTTACAAATAACTCAGTTGGAGCAACTGCGCAACCCAAATGAGAACTATGAATATGCATAGGAATTCCATTTCCACAACTGGCAGTCCAACATATTTAATGCTTGCTAACCATTAGGGAAAAAAAAGGAAATAGTTTTAAAATATAAAATTAAGTAAAAGACTACAACCATCATGAAAAAGATATCTAAGAGAAACTAGAACACAAAGCCAAACTGCCTGAATTTTCCACATCTGATTTATTTACAGAAAAATGCCTGTCTGTATATTTCAGTCTCAGCCTTTCTAAAAGCAGGTCATTAGGATGACTGATGATTCACACATTACAATAACTTTTTGGATCCATAGATGACAAGAAGTTGATTAACAAAAAGATGCTGTAAAAATTATTAGGATTCCTAAATAAAGTAAAAGCAAATCTTGACTCTATGAGTTTTACAGAATTCAGAGTATTCCCCTTTTGACTGAAATGCATTACAATAAATAGATCCTGTTTGAAACACCAACTTTTATATTTTTGCATAAATTGTTTCCTCATTAATCAACCTGGGAAGAAAAAACTCCAAGGAATCTTGTTACAGTATGCTCTAATAACAAATTGGATTGCTTTTGTCTTTTTCTAGCCAACAAATATTTTAACAAATGAGTGTATTGACTGGAATGTCCTCCCAAACGGGGCTTGTTAAATTAGTATCCAAATAGGAAAGTATTCACATGAAAAATATGAACCTAAGACAGAAAGGGCATTTCTTAAGGAAATGGAAACATGTCCGACGTACAGGGAAAAGTAACATACGATATCACATGACCTCCATTTTCAACCAAAACTAATAAGCACTTTCAATGACATACATTAAATACATGCAAACAAGTACTCACACACTATATTAATAGGAATTGCTTAGTAACGTATTTCAAATAAAAGAGACATACAAGGAAACCACAAATCCTTCACAATTATTTAACAGAGAGGATATATTCATTGAGTAAAGCATTTGAATCAAATTATTGTCCCAGATCTCCCAGTTCACGTTTCCATGACAACTTTTTTTGCTTATGAATAGCAGGTTATGAAGTAGTACCAAACTATGATTCAGAGGTACTCTGCATTTCATTTGAGTTTATAAAGTAGGAGCCCCAGTTACAAGCACACAAAATGCATGTTTAGGCAGTGCATTTCTCCAAGTGCAGCAGTGTATATAACCAAAAACAGCACCACTGTGATATGACAGCAATCGCTCCTGTTGGAACCCACACTGCTGCCTATACCGGCAAATACCAAAAAAAGCAAAATTTTGGATCAATTGAGGTTCATAATGTGGAACCTCAGAACTAGATTTGCAAAATCTTTAATCATTATAATTGAGGTTAATGGAATTTATTTCCAATTCAAATAAATTTTGCTTGGGATTGAAATATTTTCACCTGCAGGGAGTCTGATCTTGAGAACATGAAGGAAGCAGCACTACATGAATAACCAACATTTGAAAGTACAACAAGCCATTCTCATTATCTGAGCCATATAAAGTGCAAAGCTTATGGTGTAAATAGTCTTTCTTCTTCAGGGGCGGGTGTTCTTCCACTGTGACATTCAGTGTACTGGCATTAAAAGGAAACTCTTCCAAATAAATATATGGTATTTTATCTTTAATCCCTTCACAACAACAACAAAAAAAATGACGAAAATTTGAGGATGGCAGGATAAGCAAAGATGTGAAGTCAACAGAATAAAAGCCAACAAGCTTTTTAAGTAAACAGGGACTCTCTTCTTTCCCCTATGGGATAAACACCTCTTACAAAAGCACTGTTCTCTCCCTAAATCCATCAATTTGAAAATCTCTTAGAACTCATGGTGTCAAGTTAAAACGAAGCATTTGCAGTTATAGCAAAGGAGGTGCTCAGCCTTCCCCAGAGGACAGATCCCTTTTTCTATCTTCTGACACACGAGCTTGCTTAGCGTAGCTTATTAGCTCAGGCTCGGAACTATGGTAAGGAAGTTGCAGGATCTTCATGATCCACATGACATACCACAGGACTGAGTTTTAGAGATGTTACTTATAGGCAGTTATAGAGATGTGCACTTATAGGCAGTAGGTTTGCTAACTCCCAGAAAAGAGCTGCTAGCCTAAGTTTAGTGTGCAAATTGAAAAGACCACTGAACCTCCGTGGTCTTTTCAGTATTCAGTATTCAACCGGAGATATCTGTGGGTACATGCATTATTTCTATCTATGATAATCCAGACTATACTCAATGGTTTTAAGGGTCCAAAAAGACCCAAGCGCCAGAGTGCTTCAACGAACGCACTTAGTGCGAGGCTGTAAACCTGTGGCTGCTCTGCCCAGGAGGGCATCACTCCCTGTCTCCCATTCACTGAACTGGGATTTCTCATTCTACCAAGTCACTGCGAACACAGATGAGGTACAGAACGTTTCCTGCCCTCTATTTGTCAGTACCATTTTTCTCTCACTGAAGTCTCTGTGTGGCGTTGTTACTTAGTTTTTTGTATCTGAACAGGGCATCTGTTTTCTGTCTTCTAGTGCTAATGAATATTTACTCACAAAAGATTGTCACCAAGCACTACTTCAATCTGTTGCAGAGAAACGATGATTTCAAGAGGTTCAGCGTTTGCCTGAGGCATTCATTTGACCAAAGCCTTTTATTCACTTGTGAAAGAAGGTATATTTGTAGGCACTCTAACCAGTCTGTGCTGTTATTTTCTCTGAGAGGCTAAGACGCTAGTCAAAACCTCCAAGAGAGGAATTAGGTTTGCCACATCACATTTATATCACTTAAACATTCCCTCATTACTCTGTGCACATGCTTTCTCTGTTGGTATTTAGAATGACTGATTTACTAACACACGTCAAAGTGAGATGTGGATTCCTTAATTTAGAGCTGTGCCTATTGATCACAACACACACAAAAAAGTAATATAAAGAAAACATGCAGAAGAGGGAGGTTCTAAATAGCCAATTCTAATATTTTAAAGACAAGGTTATTAGTTGTTCTCCTACCAAACAAATAAATGTATTCTCAGTGTTTTCTCAAAAGATATTACAAATACTAATAGATATTACTAAAAAGTACTGAAAGAGATATTATACAATTCCCAGCTAGTCACGATGTGAAGTCATTTCGAAGCTTTAGAAGTTGGAATAAACTTTTCAGATAAATAGGAACAGGGCATTGCTATATGCAAAGTCACAAGTTGTAGGGGGCCAGGCAATTTACTGGATAAAGAATAGTTCTGCATTCACATAAACTTACAAGTGGGCCTGATTGAATGCAACATGTTAAGTGTACCCACTGAAGTTTTATCTACAAAATACATCTGTACTAGAGCATCCTGTAAAACATGTCAGGTCCAAGTCAAGGAATGCTATTTTCTTCTGCACAGCATAATGGCTAATTTACATTTTCTACCAGTATCCATCTGTATAAGACAATAGGGATGTGCTTGCAAATATTTTAAATCCAGAAAACACTCCTAAAATGTAAAAACTTTCACAAACTGGCTTTTGGAACTTTATCTACTTTCTACCAGTAACCTTTTCCATCAACAGCATAATGATAAAAACACATGGTGACTTTTTTATTTTAAACAAAGGTTTGATTTTTGTGCATTAAATTATCTGTACAGCCAAACACACAAATAACTGGACTGCAGTAGAAAGTCCTAAGTGCTCAATCAACTCCACTTTGTGCAAAGAGTTCGGTGAACCATACCAAACCGTAGCAATGAAGCAGCAAATAACATTATCAGCACAAAGCATAATGAATGCCTGGAATGGGATGTTAATCCACAGAACATTTGTGTCAAGAAATGTGTACCTATATTCACCCCACTACGAATTTCTCTGTATGGTGAAACCTGCCAGATGGGGATTAACAAAATACAATAGAAACAAAAGAGTTTATGCTTCATGGTATCCACATGAAGTGCAACTCTGATGATTGCTGAAGGAATTAAGGACCTCGTGTAATGCTGTCACTCGCTACAAGATGACAGATATTAAGACATTTTACTTTTGCCAGGTCTTTTTGCCCCCTTCTCCACCCCTTCCCAGTCTCCCGTGAGAGTGAGGGAGCCCCCACAGCCCCTACTCAGGCTGCAGGTACCCACCGCGGCTCCAGCTCCGTCGTGTTTTTGTGTCATCTTTGCAAGGGGACTCGGGGGCTGAGCACGGCTCTGCTCTCTGTGCAGAGCCCGTTTCCTCCGGCTGAGGTTCCACCCCCTTCCCTGACTCAGGAGGGCAGCAACTCTGCTTACAGGTGCTCATGACACTCAGAATCATGGCCAACTTTAAATAAGTGAGTGCTTAGTTTTGGAGTGGTCAAACAAGTGGGAGCACAGTCGTAACTTCAAAAGATGATAGAGTATTTAAACCTCATAGAAACAGCTGACCGAGCAAGGCTGCAGATTATAGTCAGCAAGCCCTAGAATCATGAGTGTTTGGAAATTCTACCTAAATAGACAAATAAACACTATTTTCAACACAAGAGTAGCAAGGCTACAGTGATCTGG
Source organism: Crypturellus tataupa (assembly GCA_034781795.1). Taxonomy (NCBI): domain Eukaryota; kingdom Metazoa; phylum Chordata; class Aves; order Tinamiformes; family Tinamidae; genus Crypturellus; species Crypturellus tataupa. The sequence goes on from JAWLRI010000607.1 coordinate 596,748, forward strand.
CTCTCTGTGTTTAGTTTTATTTTCTTCAACTCAGGAAGGACACAGTGGATCTTACCAAAAAAAAAAATCACCAGCTACTTTGAAAATATATAAATGTATTCATAGCCTTTTGATGTTTTATACAGAGATAAAAACAAGAAAAATGTTAGAATCATAGAAATTACTGAATTGGTGCATTCCACCAATAGACCAAGTAAGTAGATTCTACCATTTACAGAAAAAAAAAAATCACATTCCTGTACTCTCCTACATGCTTTCGCCAAGCAGTACCTACCTCTCTTCAGTATATTCACTGCTCTGTTAATTTACATGAGCAAGGAGGTCCTGGTCCCTGTTGGGTAAAAAGGAAATAATCTCCACCATCATGACACCTTCCAGTCTTCCTGAAGTTTTCTTTTTGCTTCTTAGAAAAAGTTTGCTTTATAAAGTTGTGTCATTGTTCAGTTGCATCCAACCCACCACAATGGAATAACTTTGCATAAAAGAGCACGTGCAAGGACACAGCACGAATGTGTCACACACACAGCAAAACATACTTGTCATGCAACATTTAACATTTCTTTGTGAGATCTTTTTTCTCAGATCATTTCAAAAGCAAGAACAAGAGTATGGTCACATTTTCCATTTACTTGAACCCATGTAGTTAAGGTTTCTCTGCCTTTTTTTGATGGTATATATGTGATTCTCTTTAATATCACAGCACTGGAGTCAAGATTGTTATCCTTTCTAGTACAGTATGTTGCTATGCTGAGTGAGTCATCTTGACCACACAGATGTTTTAAGTGGCTTGTCCTTGCTTTTTGATTTGAATTATTAGACCTTCTGCAATCCTTAGCTGCTGCAGCCTGTTCTTAACAGAACTGTTTATCTTTTAAAAATCAGGTAATGTTAATAGACAAATGCCTAGTTTCTGAGCTCACTCACATTTGTGTAAATCTGCAGCTTTACAGCTGAGCTCAGTGGAGTTACTCCAGAGGCAAAGTGACATAAATCAGGAAATGAGTAGAACCCTTCACTAGAAGTAGTGTTTTCTGTGACACAGTTTTTAATGCATATCCATATTAGAGTTAAACTCCTCTAAGTTACAGCTTCCAAGCTACCTCTTATACATGACATTAATAATGTTCTATGAAAATGCAGACTAAAAACTCTCAAGCACTAACAAAATAATGTTTTGCTCCAATCTGTTCTCAGGTGCATTTTTCTAGGAAGCGGTCTGATGATCCACCTGTGTGGTGGTTATGCAGCCACGTTCATCATTTCGACCTTTGTATTACTTCTTTAGAAGCTCTGTCCCTTTATTTCACTATATCATTTACGCAAAAATAAAAAAAAGCACATTGGTCTGTCTGTGGAAGCAAAGGTCTTCCATTCATCTACATGCATAGTAACAAAGACAAGAATTGCACCTGACCTCCTATTCCTCAGCACAAAAGGTTGCTCTTGTTTGTACTGATTGCATATTGCTAATTGATTTAACTTTCCCTCAAGTAGATTTTGCCAAACCAGTATTTCAATGATTGTGAAGAAAGATCTTACTTTACGTTTTACATGGGATCAATTTCTCCTTTGAAAGCATTGATTTCCTCATCATCTAAAAGTTTAAGCACTGCAGGGTGTTTTGTGGTCAGAGGAAATAGCAGGAGTCTGCAGTCCTCTGCAGCCACTCACTGCAAGGGCACTCTCACAAGAAGAAATAGCACATGCAGCTGCTAATCTGTAACTGCATGTGTGACCTTTGGCTGGCTAATAGTCTGCCAAACAGAGTATCTAACAAACAGCTGAGATCTGTCTTTCTCAGAGGGGGCTTTTGCAACTGCAAAGCCACTGGTTTTCATTGGATCTGTAGGAAAGTAATTCATTCTAAGATTTTTTTTTTCTCTTTGGAATCTGTTAAAAATGTCCAAAAAGGATTAATCACTATGGGAAGGCCTGGCAGCCAGAAAGCCTCATTTTAAAGTCTGATTTTCCCTAGAAAAAGAGACTAGAAAAAGATAATACTGATCACACAACCAGATTTGCCATGTGTTGTTCCTTCTGAAAAATCCTTTTTGGGCAAAACCTAGAGAAGTAATCAGATCCATAATTTAAGGAGGATATAGACTTAAAGGGCTTTTTTACACTGCACTCCTAGGGTGTGGGACAGCTGTGTGGCTTAAAGAATTTTCTTTAAGTTCTGACAAGATAAGTTAAAATAAAGAAAACTTACTATCATGTGCATTTCTAATATCCAGATTTTGTGTTTTCCCCCATGCCTGTGCTCCAGCTGCTTGATTGTCTAGGCACTGGTTATCTGCTTCCAGGTTATCATAAACACCCCATGGGGTATGGATAGAACTATCACCATTTACCACACGTTAGCACTGTGCACATGGAGCTCTAGCCTAGTTGAGCCTTAGAGGAAGTATTGCCAGGTTTACACACCAAGCAGAAGGGGAAAAGCAGTGCTGAAGAGGAGAATACTTCATTTTTTTAAGTTACTCAGTGGAAATTTTGGCACTGCACAGAATTCTACATTCTTCATGGCAGCCTTTTCTTGAAATATGCACTTAAAGCAAAGACTTTTTGGTAGCTCCAGAGGCTCTCCCTGCTATTCATCAGAGCCAGAAACACAGCAAATTTACTGTTTTTTACAGTAAATTTACAAATTTGATGGCTTGCTTTTTTAAAGTAATTGAATGATAATATAGTGTCTAGTCATATGCCAAGGACGTTCCTTAGGAAGAGCTACAGTGACAGCTCGCTCTGGGATTCAGATCACCCCACACTTGAGAACTGTGCAAAGCTAGTTTTTGGGCTACTCAAGTTCCTGCCCATCTGCTGGAGTGGCACAGCGCCTGCTTGCAAGCTGGCATATTGGTTTCAATAAAACAAAAATAACAAGTAAAAAAGAAGAAAAAAGAAAGCTTATGCAATGCTTCCTTCACTCACGCTCCTACAAGGAATCCCTCCTCAGTCACAGGGATACCATATGTGTCTTTCACACAACACCTAGTGAAACGTGTGCCAAACATCAGTGGCAGGAAAAAAGAAGACCTTGAGTTCACAACTGCCAGGCTGACAGACTGCACGGCAGTGGGAACCTGAGAACTACATTAAGGCAACATGCAGTGTCCAAATGTACCACAAAAAAAGCACAACTGGCATCCATGACTGCTAGAAGCACTGCTCTCTGGAGAGTATTAACTGTAACTGATATATTCTAGTCCCTCTCCTTCAACTCTATATTAAACATATAATACAAAACACATTCTGTTTTTTAAGTTGTCTCTTAGGCAACTCTTTGGAGCACTATAGGGCATTATCCTCTGGGAACCTTCATGTCTGTATGTTCACATTATGGAGAAGCTACAGCAGACCCAAATTCTGCACAGGATTTGAAAGGCAAGCTGAGTTAATTCCTGTTTGCATATGATAACAGACAATAACCATGCAGCGAGACGGTTTTTGTCCTGGTGCAGAAACAGTGAAACCCATTGTTTGCAATAGAGTAGCATGAGTTGACATTCGGTGAGCAGCTACATGGAGGATGTGCAAGAAAAGGATCAACATACTCCTTTTACATGAGCTGATTCAAAGGTCAACAGGAGGAAAAGGTCATTAATGCTCATTTCTCCCATTCTCCTTGAATCCTGAGGAAGGAGGTAAGACTCTCCATACACACCTTGAGCAAAACAGCCGACAAAAGGAAAAGGCCATTCCTGCATGGTCATTTTCGGGCATGTAGTTAAGCTATAAACTGTGATATAAGTCTAATTATGAATGAAATAATATCTCAAATTGTCATTTGGTTGCCAATTTAGTGGCAAGACATTCAGAATTGTTGCATATATTCTGATTTTTAACCAGTTGAGATGGTTAATGTAACAGCATTGAGGAACTACATCTCAAGTTTGGAAATGCTGAGGCATTTAAATGAGGAACTGGAACCTGACCTGTTTACTGCAGGGTCCTCTGCTGAGAAATCTGGCTGCTACAACAGCGCACATTTGTGAGCTACAGCAGCGCTATTTAGCCAAGTGAACATAGTAAAATAGTGACATCTATGTTTGAAAACTGTTTCAGTATTGGAGTCAGGCTGCAATGAAAGTCTTGCACGGATTCCATGCCCATATTGAGTCTTACGCAGGGGTCTTAACAGCAACCCAATGCAGAACTGGAGCTTGGAGGACCAGGACTCAGAGCCGAAGAGGTTTCACAGAGCTGAGTAATTACTGCACCAATACCACACAGTTCTCAACTTTGAAGCCTGCCTCTTTCTGCCTAGCTACAAAGTTGGGTATTTGAAAATGAGATCCACAAAAAAAAAAAAAAAAAGTATTTTGAGGAAGCACTGTTTACACAGGTCAACAGAAAATCCAGAGACTAAGTTTTGCATTTTATTCAGCCCTACGAGAAGGCATCTCTGTAAGGAGCATGAATTTTTGAAGGATTCAGCCCCTCAGCTAGCTCAGCCTGGTATACGCAGTGTACATGCCTGTATTGAAACAGGCTATGTCCTCAAAGCTGCTTGAACACAAATATCTTTCATAAGGTGGGAGCCTGTGACCACCTGTGGCTATTCTGGTCTAAGTTAAAGCCTACAGTGCTTGAGAAAAATGAGAGTTGTATCCCATTCTCTTCCAGAATGAAACTACGGAGATTCACAGATAGACAGGGCAAGAACTGTAAACCTGCGCTGTGCTGCAGTACATATGAATGCGACACTGTATAATTTATCATTTATAATTCATAGCTCATAATTGCTCTTAGTGAATGGGACAAATATTGTAGATTAATACTGACATTTTTCTTATTGCAGCCTGAAAGGATCTTCTAGCCTGTAATTTCCTAATTAAACAGGATGTGCAATCAGAGAATGAAAGAAAAGCTCTGATTATCTCTTAGACTATGTCAGACCAACACATTTTCCCAATGAAACTACAATGGTGAGGCTTAATGAGCAGACTTAGTATAAAATAATGTTAATGTTGCATTTTAGAACGAGTGGATAACATTATTTCTCAACTGTTGCGGGGTATCACATTGGATATTTCATCCTCCAAATAGCATGCTGCTATTACTAAAAAAAAAAAAAAAAAAAAAAAAAAGCTCCTGGGCCTTTACACCCTACTCAGAAAGAGTATGTTAAAATAGAATAAAACATGCAAAAGATCAGTGGTCATTAAAGACTATTGCAGGGGTGTGGGCAGAGGGAAGGAAGAAAAGAAAGCAGAGATTAAAGCAGTGCCCCATCCTGTGGGCTTCCTGCAGCCTGCCAAAACAGTTCATCTAGCCTTTTAGTTTCCTTCCAGCTTTCCTTTATCACAAGGACTCTTATGGGAGCAGGTCATGAGATACACAAGGTTATGGCAGCTGCCATCTGCACCTAACTGCCACCTTTCCAAGGATCCCTCAGATTTAGTGGACTTCCAGGAAATATCAGACTTACCATAGTAAGAGAAGAATAACAACTTTATTATATGCATTACTCTATACTTATTACTATATGCTTTTTCTCATCAGGATAAGAAAGGGACTGGAAAGTAGAGCTCACTCAAACAATCAGAGAAAACAATACCCACTGACTAGAAAAGCTGGTCATCTTTGGACTAGGCAAACATGAGTCAAATTTTTCTGAATTTGAAATAGTAGCAGTAGTTTCTTTCCCTATTTGTTCTCTTAAGCAATTCCTGAATACATTAGCCCTTGCAACTTTTAGCAGGGACACTTGAGCACCAAGTAATTCCCATATCAATTTCTAGTGGCTTTTCCAGTGAGTGTTATCTACACCCACTTATGGAAGCATGATGAAAGTAAGATCAGGAGGGAACCTGTGATCTGGTATTGACATCTAATTATTAATCACATGTAATTAATTACATGTTAGCAAGTGAGCCCTAGATGCTCAGAGTTTGGAAAACCTATCTTATTTACTAATTTGTGTGGGCCTGGATTAGATACTTCATGTACTTATTTCTACCAAATTCTCTGTCCTAGAGTATGAAAAAGAAGAAGAAGAAAAAAAGAGTCAATCACTGGATCCACATCTGAAAGGGATAAAGACTCTTGCTCAGAACTCCTTCCCCCCAAAATAACTTAGTCCACAGTTTTGTTCATTGTAAAAAAGTTCATGAAGCAGAAAGGAAACCTCCCCTTATTCCGAGGAAACAGGCTGCAGAAGTGCTTTGCCATCTGAAGGCCTGTGATAGAGTGGCTATGGAAATTTATGAAAACAAAAATATCACAGATTTAACATTATTCTTAAAGCACTAGCACAAACACTAGTTTATTTATGAAAACAAAAATATCACAGATTTAACATTATTCTTAAAGCACTAGCACAAACACTAGTACTTTTCAACACTTATTCAAACCAGCAGTAGAAGCTGTAGGTGGAATTCAGTGACAACGAACACAAAGTAATGTGCACTGAGGGAAAACTCGGGTCAAGAGCCCTGAAATGTCCCAAATATTATTAGTTCGGTATTAGCTCTAAAAGAGACTGACATGTCACTGTAGCTGACCCAGTGCAGACCTCTATTCAACAAGCAGATACTGACAAGAAAAGGAAGCAAGATGCTGAAGGCCATAAGGAATGAGAAAAGAGACAACAACAAAAGCACTTTATTTACTCTACAGACAGAAGTGGTGTGGGCTTATCCAGAATTTTACATGATGTTACTGGAAATTCTACCTCAAAACAGGCAGAATGATTTCCAAATAAGTTCAGGAAAACACAGCAAGAATAATGAAAAAGCGAG
>JAWLRI010000607.1:607799-632797 GCA_034781795.1 Crypturellus tataupa
GTCGCTGTGGCAAGCGAGCGCCGTCCTCCCTCCTCCAGGCGGCGGCGATGGAAGGCGGCCTGGCCTCCGCGGGGCGAGCACGGCGTGCCCGGGAGCACGGTGCGGTGGCGCAGCGCCCCCCGTGCTTGCCGTGTGTGCGTACCTACCCGTGCGGGAACGGAGGGTGGCCTAACCGGGTGGGAAAGCGAGCTCTCTCCTACGCTCCTCGTTTAATTATCGATCAGGCTTGCAGCTTAAGTCCTTGCCTTTGTGTTGCCCATTCGTTCATCTCCAGAGCGAATGTGGTGTCAAAAAAGGCAAACAAGAACTCTTGCGGAAACTCCTTAAGGAGCTGGTGCTTCACCTTCCTCCCTCCGGGTTTTGCAAGAACAACAACAGTCTGTTAGAGGTGATATGGTTGAGTTTTTGCAATTTAGCAGCTACATAACAGATGTAAGGTTTAATGTTAAGGAATCTGATGCTTTAATTACTTGAGAGAAGACTGATAAAAGCTGCATCTGATGTGCAGAGATTGTGTGATACAGTGTGCAGAGTTTTCCCTCTCCATGAGATAAAATGGAGGTCTCCATGTGGCCACGCGGGTTAGCAGTAATGCAAGAAATTTCTCTTAACTGCAGTGTTAGAGCTTTTTCTTCTCCTCCTTCATAGCAGTAAGTGTTTTTACTGTGGCTTGACAGACTTTCCTCCAGAAATTTATTTCAGCAATGGCTTTTTAATGCACAGGTGTCTCCTATTACAAAGCTACAGAAAACAACCTCGTGTTATAAAGATTGTGCTTCAGACTTAAACCTTTTCGAATGTTAAAGCAACAGTGGTATCAATGTTGCAAGCTAATGAAGTGTAAAGCGCTCCTCCATATTATCCAAAAGATTGTGTCTTGTTGCAGTTTGAGAGCTGTATTTATTCTTGCTGATGGAAGACTTTATTCCTGTTGATTGTTTACAAGAATGATGACATAACTTCAGACTTCTGTAGATTTTTTTCACTTATAAAAAGATACAACTTTGCTAAACTCGGTTACATGAAAGATGAAAATAACTAGCAATATTCTTGGACTTCATTTTGCCTTTGTGCTTTGCCATTTTATTTTTAATGACTTAGGGGTTAAAAACTGTGAAATTGGATGATGCCTTTTTACTGTTCTGATTCAGGTAGAATAGCCTTCCTTTGATGCCCTTTTGATGGTGTGAAGTAAACCTTAGGCTGTCACTGTGAGCAAGGGGCAGCTCTTACTCTCTTCCTACCAGAACACTAAAGTACCAATGCAAACTTCTTGCAGGACTCCAGTGCATTTGTGCAGTGTCCATCACTGGGGATGTTGCTGGCAGTTCTGCATCTCATAGAGAGAAGCATATGGTGAAATCCCTGGCATGGGAAAGGCTGACAGGAAAAAATTACAAAGCCCTGATGCCCCAGCTGTCCTGCAGTTTTCACCACGAGGTGAGTGATGAGAAGTTGTATGACTTTACTTCAGTCTTTAATGTGTGATGAAGCTGAATGAGGTTCTTTGTGTTGAAAAAGCAAGTTCAGCAGAATGACTTTTGAGCAGAAAATTGTACCACGAACCACCTCAGATCTCCTCAGTCGGACAGCTTTGGTTTTGCTAAGAATAAAGTGAGAAGCCCTAAAAATAAGTCAGCATTCCAGTGTTGGGGATTTCATGAAAAATGGTGCCTGGCTACCACTGTGTCCAGAAGTCTGTGCGACTAACTGTGTTTAGCAGGGGGTGATACTGTGGAGAAATTCAGGGTGCACAGACTTAAAATGTTTGTAGAGAAGACTGGTAACACGTGGAAGCTCAACATCTCTTACCAAAATGTTTTTACCTGTAACTTCCTGGAAAAGCCAGCTCTATTCAGAAGTTGAGTAGTGTGTGTCAGTGTGAAATGCAGCAATACAAGAACGAAATGATAATAGGACATATTATCAAAGATTTGTTGAAATGCTTAAACTGTGGTTTGGGCAATATAAGTACCCATCAGCATGATGACTCATTCGAGCCTTTGAAGGCAGGTTCTTTTTGGTCCTTACTTGAATTATCAGGGCGATCCAGTACTGAGAGGTCATTATGACAACCTGTCTGCATTTTGTGGGATATAATATGCCATGTGCTAGAGACCAGGGTTCCACTGAATGCTTTTGTACAGTAGTCAGCAGTTAAAGAAATTTGTTGCAACAGCAAGGGGCTGTTATGAATGGGAGGTGAACAAACTAATTGCTGGAACATGGCGAGTTTAGCAATGATGAAGACAGATGGAAGTAGAAACTCTATTTAAAAAAAAAAAAAAAAAAACACTGATGTTCACACATTTTGTGTGATTGAGTCCACCACTTAAACCTGCAGGAACATATTACAGGAAACACTAATAGTTGAAAGTATTTTTTTTTTTCATATTTTCATATTCACATTATTCTTTTTGTTTCACTTGAAGCATCAGCTCTTTGGAGTGCTGAAGAGGAGGGTGCCAGGACCCAGTGCAACACAGCGGACTTTCTAGGGAAGAACTGTAAATACAGCTCAAGAAAACCTGGAAGAGTTAAGAGTCACTGAAAAATTTTACAAAGAATCAGGGTGTTTTGATATATCTGTATGTGAGTTACTTAGATTACTCGGGCTTATAAATGCTAAGCAGTTCTGTTGTTTGGTTTTTCTGTGTACCAGAAATGGATACACTGCACAGACTACAAAACTATGTAACTATGCAATATTTGCAATAAAAGCTTTCAAAATGCCACTACAACTCTCAGAGCAGGTTGATGCTTTGGCAGCTCTTTGCAGAGCCAACACAAATCTGTGATTTTGCTTAGCTAGGCAAAGAGCTTCTCTCTAGTCTTTTTAAAAATTATGTTCACAGATTTTGGTTTCCACCTGTTTTCCAATGAGATGAGGGGTAAGCTGATTCTTGTAACTTTGTCTCAGGCTTAAGGATACCGCAACCTAGTGGTTGCCAGGATGTTACTGAAAACAAGATACCTGCTGCATTTGTTCAATCTCAGATTGTGTTTACTTTTTTTTTTTTTTAGGAAGAACTGTTGGAACATGTCTGAGACCAAAAGCCTATAGAAAATAGGGAATGCTAAGCCTGAAAATTCCTGTGGTGACACTCAGAAGCTGCTTTTAACTGTGTTGGGGCAGTGTCTGACAATGCTTATGCAGGCAAAACAAAATAAAGATTTTTTTATTTTTTTAAGTGTTAGAACTCTCGTGTTTTCCAGGATAAAACAGGCCAGTAAATGGAAGGGAAAACATGGTCTTCTGCAGCATCCTGAGAGATTGCTTATCTGGGATTTGTATTCTGGTTAGGAAAAATAGAAATCTAATACTGAACAAACTTGGATTTAACAGAGTGAAGAATTGCAAGCTTTCTTTAGACCCTAGACACTGCATATTACAGCACAAGGCATAGCCTGTAAACTGAACTTGAAGAGGAATGAATACACAGCAGGACTATTGATGGGATTTCCTACCTCTGTTGCTGGAATGTTGGATATGAGTTCATGATACACAGATTTTGCCAGCCGCAGTGAATGCTGAAATTCTAAATCTTGCAATTTCAGATTTCTCAATACTGAGTATAGGCAAATTACTAATAAAACTTGTACGCATGCGTTCCTTTCCTGCCTGTCAGGCAGGAAAAAAGCTTAGAAAAGAATGAGTAATTTTCAGTGACTCAAGATGGAATAACTGAATACTCTAGAATGCTTAGGGGTTGTATTTGGGGTTATATTCCCTGAAGATACCATCTGTTCAGGAGTTTTGCTTCTGTGTCTCTGTTCAAAAGTGAAAGGCTAGCAGCAGTAGCTTTTAAGATCCAAAGAAAAATACAAGCAAAACCCCTTGAGAGTAACAGCTAATGCCAATTTTAAATGATGCTGTCTGAAATGTTAATACCAACAGGAAAAAAAAATGGAGAATCTGAACCTTGATATATATTGATTTGTTTCATAATACAGAACAAATGAAAAGGGATGTAGAGGGAGGGGATAATTTGATTAATATAAGTCTCTTGTAAGTTAGGACTTGCCTGTCCTAGTTTTTATGAGCAGCTAACTGGACTGAACCCTGTGAAACCCATTTTCTTTCCTCTTTCCTTCCTCTACTTTCTTTTAGTCTGCCAGATTCTGTACCATCACTAAAGACTGATAATATCAGGCAGAAAAAGGAAGGTTCCTATGTGCACAAAGAAAGCCTAAAAGACTTTTGCACTAAGTTGCTGTTCTGTTACCTCCGTTCTGTTACCTTTACTGCTCTGTGGCAGAGGGTATTAATTACCCAAAGAATGAGAATTAAAACTCTTGTGGGGGGAGGACAGAAAGAAAACAATTTGCTTGTTCCAAATTCCTCTTTTCGCCTACTGCCTTGAGACTGGCACAGTTCAGTCCAACTTCATCAATGCTGATCTTGCAAGTGAAAGCAGCCAGTCTGCATCACAGTGCATGACCATTAAGAGTCTTGGACATAAATTATTTGTTATTCCTTTTTCCTTAGAAGAAGGCTTGTTAAAAGCAGAAGTAGCATTTATGAAGACTGTCAAGTACATTCTTAGGCTTTTAGTGAGGAAATAAGTGCTAGTAACTTTTATGACGTTATTACAGCAAGTGTATACTAGGCCAGCTGATAACTGGGAGGGCAGTGGAGACAAGTAGAGGGACAAAATTAAAACACGAAGGAGAGCACCCACATCTGCCACACTGGCTTGGCATGTTTGGTTTGACAGCTCGTGCCATCTTGCTGGTGATTTTTATATGATGGAAGTATTAAAAAAAAAAATCACACTGACAACTCTGCTATCCGTAAAAATACTTAATCTAGAGAAGCTGCATCCTCAAGGGGGTTTTAAGTGGACTACACCTGTTTCTACCAGATGGTAGTGTCAGATGAATCTATGTGTTTCTGAAGTTGCTCTCCCTGGTGTAATGTAAATAAGACACACAGGCAACCATGGAATGCCCTAAAAATTCAAGTTTTACTTGACTTTTAAATAACCTGGACACAAGTTTTGACAGCCATCTATCAAACTCAATTTAAAACAAAGCACACAGTTGCTCCATGAATATTTAACTTAACGTACATAAAAGTACACACATCACATTGATATGTTTATTTATGCTGTTTTAAAACTTCTAGAGAGCTTTGAATTAAACAGACTTTTCCAAAACAAAATATGCTATCCAGATCAGCATTAAAAGTTACAAAGATGATTTGGCAACTTAAGTGTGATTTAGAGTATGAACTGCAGGTGAGCAGTATTGACAAAGCACTAGAGAAAAGGACAGGTGAAGAAAACAGTTAACAAGCAAGGTGACTAATCTGGGATATAGAAGAATGCTTTTGTTGTGCAGATGGCTAGCCCTCTTGATTGTATAAAATGCTGCTTTTGCGAAGAGGTTCATTTGTATGTCTGGATGTTACTAACTAATAAGTAAGATGCGTAGCTTACAAAGTCACAGCACTTAGGGAGCCTTGGGAGAGGTAAATGCTGAGGCACAAAGTTAAGTCGCTGGCCTGAGATCTTGCTTCTGCTAAGGAGAAGCAGAACTGTGAAGAGAGCGCCTCGTCCTGCTCCTCTGCCTGTTCCGGACAGGCCTGCGTAACAGCCAGCGCCAGGAAAGGCTGTCCGAGCCGGTTACGCGCCCAGTACCTGACCCTGCTGCGGCCTGCTGCTTCCTAGGTGCTCCCAGTGGTTGATTTCCTTCAGATCTCTTACACAAAACTGAACAACTCACAATAGGACATACTTTTCCTCGGAAGACCCAGGAAAACAAGCTCAAAGGCAAAGGAGGTATGCGTATGTGGAGTAATCTTCCTCTCTGCTGCAGTAGCTGATAGTTATGTCCTCGTCTGAATCTTGCCTTGCTCTCACACGAGCATGTAAAGCATGCAGTTAGCTTGGTCTTTCTTGATCCAGGCTGATCACTAGGCTTGTTAAAACCTTACACAGTCTCACTGGGAGTCAGACTACTAATTCAAATCCAGGACTCTGCAAGTTTCTTTTAACAAAAAACACTCAAAAAGGTTGACTTGACAAAGAAAATTCCACTTTGCTACCAATTTAGGACTGAAAATATGGATACTAGTCTAGACAAAAAGTCCACTTTCTGATACAGTGGAGAAAGTAAAATACCACACATCTTACTGATGGTATCCACTGAAGATATCCAGAAGCCCAGAGGCAGGTGACAGCATACAGGGCAATGTTGGGCCTTATAGATAAGTTTCTTCCTGATCAATAACATTTGAGGATTGACAAGATATTGACAGCATGTACAGATAGTGGTAGTAATTTAGAAAGCGATTAACTACAAGCAAATTTATAGAACTCCAAGGCTTGGGACAGCTTCTTAATAAATAAGGTATGGCTTTGATTCAGAGTACCTTAACCAGTTCTTGTGTGGTCAGTCATAATTTTAGTATTCTTGGAAGAATTCCAAAGAATTGTGGGGATAATGATTAAGACCATAATTCTAAACACAGTGGGTCGTGGATTTTTTTTAAAGCCAATACATGTGAGAATAATGTTCTAGGTCATATCACTGTAAAGGGGAACAATGACAATAACACCATTCAATTGAAAGTCTGGGGTACTTCTTTTAAAAACTCGTTCAAACAGTTGGAGCAAATACTTTTGAGTCAAACCTAACAGTCTTTAGGAGGTGTCTATAGTTTACTGAGAAAGTGCTGAAAAACATCAACTGCATTTGTAGCACAGATGGGTTCAAAGTCCTTCTTTACCTTAGAATTGTTTGCTGAGACTAAAGGAGAAGCACTACCTGAGATATATGTCCAAAGAAAAATATCGCTCAGGTGAATCTGCCTTTCCTGGAAGGATGCAGCATCTCTCAATCTGCAGACCTGCCCATATAGCCACAGGAATATACAAAAGATACCATTACTACCCTGGCTAGTGGCAACCATCTTACCACTTCAGATCTTTACAGAAAATAAAGACTCCAAAGATGAAGTGGAAAATAACCCCCATTATACCAAGGACACATGAAATACAACAACTGTTTCCATTTCTGTTCAAAACATTCCATACTTAGTTTGGGGATTACACTCAGCATAAACTACCTTCATAAGGAAAAGGTTTTGCTAAGCTCCTCAATAAGCTGGCAAAGCCAGGAGGATGGGCTCGTCAGTACTGAGGACGAACGTGAGACACAGGAGTAACTTCAGCTATTTAAATAGAGAGACAGGACAGGACAGGAGGAGATCTAGGTATCACATTAGACACACACTGAAAGATAACCTGCTCAATATGGAGCATCTTTAAGATTTGCTAGTCCTACCTTAACAAAATAAAAAAATGCAGTTACCACACCTGTCATTTTATCACAGAAGAAGTGGCTCAGAGAGGAGGAATAGAAGTTATCAGCACTGATTATTTAATAGGAAAAGAGATTAAGGCAGGCTTCACTATCTAGTTTAGAAAAAAGACTATTTGCAGCTCTTTTAAATCTTACGCTAAAAGTTTTGTTTAACAGATTAAGTGCTCTGCTAAGTAGTGGTAGTACAGTGGATGGTCAGTACATATTCTTCAGATATTTCCAGTGTGGTTTACCATAGAGATGATAAATCTATTCTTACAGTAGGCAATGTTCAATTAAATAGTCCCTGCACACAAAAGGGCTTTCAAAATTGAGAACACTTAGAACTGTTAAGTGAAAGTAAGTCTGTGTAATCCCTGGAACTCTCTACTGCAGGGAGTTATGGAGCCCATTATTTCTGAGCTAAAAAGGGATTGAGACAACACTTGTATTAACAACATCAGCACATATTGTTGTGCTAGGATAAAATACACATTTTAAGAGCTAGGAGTCCGTATGTTTCAGGGTGTAAGCTGATCCCCATTAAAACTGAGAAGATGTTTCTTCCCAAGTCATACTGTATTGCACAATTGGCCAAAAATACATTTTGCTTCCCCTGAAACATCTGGTCCTGATCATATTAGTTAACAGTCATTTTTGGAAAAAGGCAATTCAGTTACACAGCAGACCATAAAGTCTGTTTTGTTGCAGCAATTTTTTGTTTCTTTTTTTGGAAATGTAACTGCTGGTCTTTCAGTTTTACCAAGACTTTGCTTTTTGGTTGTCTAATCAGGCAGCTTCTCCTCAGTCAGTCACACCACTAGAGCAGTCTAAGCAGAAAATGCATTGCTTGGCCTTCCCAGCAGTCCTGAAAGTTCTGAGGGTACTGCTATCACTCCAATTTCAGATCTTTTACTTGCACAAAAAACCCCTTCTGTTTCCAAGGAATAAAATCCATTCACCATCTTCAGTTACAGCAGTCAAGTCTCTACCTTGAAGCGTGACACCTGCACAGTTTTTATTGTTTTAATGGTGGGTTTTCCATCGAGGCTGTTAGTGGATAGCTGAGATTTCTCTTCTATTAGGCTCTCTTTAGATCCATTTCGTCTCTAAAGAACACAAATGAAAAATTTATTGCTGAAAATGTATAGAATATATCCTGTATTTCAACAAATGCTATTTAGATTAAGGATAGGACAATTTACTGATACCAGGAGTACAAAAGTCTGTACATTTGATCAAGCAGAACTACTTCTCTTGCCTTCTCCTACTCTCCCGGCTGATACCCCTCTATGCTATCTGGATTTATATTCCTTATTCAGGAAATACCAGGACTAATTATTTGGTATTTGGCCAAATACTGCAAACAAGTGTTCACTACTATTAATGGCCACTGTTGTGAGGCGTTCTGGGGGAAAGGGAGGTGTTTATGGACACTGCACATTGTAGCACCAATTTCTTCCAGGGAAATGAATTTATGCCAAGTAGAATGAGATAGTAATGAAAATAAGATTATGGAATAAATTTTGAACAGGATTCAATTCTGCAAGTTACTTATTTCTATAAAACACACAAATGTACTTAGGTTTAAACACACCAACTTCCTACTCCCTGCTGGAACAATTCCCTAGAAAAATATCAAGGATAACTCATCTTTTTCAATTTCCATCATATGCAGGAATACAAATATCCCTGAGCTTAATTCCTATCCGACAGCATTTAGTGTGTTTGCTGGCCTTAAAGTGGAAAACATCAAATTGATGTTATTCTAACTGGCTACAGGATAAAATCAGACATGTTTTACTGGTTAAGTTTCCACACTGCAGTTATCACCATTAGGTTTTCATATACTCACTTGCCAGATTAGCAGACAGGTAAGAAGAAATTATGTGTGTTATATTTCATATTTTGATTTTAGATTTGAAAGTACAACACTTACATTTCTAAATGACAATCTAAAGGTGTTTGTAAAGACTTATCTGCCTTGCTGAAAACCCATACACAGTCCCTTAAGGGGACATTTAAGAATCCTATCTGTTTTTATTGAATGTCTTATTACACAGATATGCCCTCCTATTACCAACAGTGATGGTAAAAACAAATAAAAAGAGTCTAGAAAGAAATAAGATTTAGGACTGTATCTGTACGAGTTCACCTGAATTTCAAATAAATATTATATAATAACAAAACTACATGGGAATCCCATAGCATTGCTGGAAAAAAAACACTCCAGGTAAAGCAGCAATTGTTTGTCAGAAGAGAAGCAGTTTGTGCCTTTCAAAGAATGTGGAAGCTAGTTTGAAATTGATTTGGAATTTTCCCTTGTTTGCATCGGTTTTCCCTTAGCTTTTTCCTTGTGCCCATGTAACAAATTCAGGTGCTTGCTTTTCGAGTATCATTTCCTTCTCATGTTTTGAGCTTGAGAGTGTATAATGACTCTCCATCAAAGCCCTGTTACTATAATTTATGCTAAAAGCCAGCAATAAGGACAAGATTTGACCATTTTATTTCAAAAAGCTGAAAAATATAACTATTTAGCATTGGAGAAAAGAAGCAGTATTTCAAGCCTGAGCAATCAAGCCCTAAAGAAGTAGAGGGAAAATGATAATGGACTATCATTAGAACTATATACTAAGCTTGCTTGCATATTTTAAGTAATTGTGACAGTGATTCCACTCCCATGGAAACAGGATAGCACATTACGAAAGCATCAAGCTTAGAAAAGGAAAGTGTCCCCCAGGAACAGAAACACAGTCATGGGAGCATATGCTCCAGAATTCATTATATTTGGAAATGTAAACAAAGTAGTCAAACTGTAAAACATGAAGTTACACAGCTTTTCTATTCACCGAAAGACAAAATCTGAACCTAAACATAGCGCTTGACCCTTCCAAAAAAGGAATACTTTAAGGGGTGCACACTTACTAACCTGCTGTGTCAATTGGATGATGGGACCCTTAGCATCCGAGGAACGTGTCACAGGCAGTGGAGGCACCAGATCATTTTTTGCACTGGAATTACAAAATGTTATTACAAAATGGCTATCTCTGTAATCAAGTATACAGCAACAATACACACAAGCATATGAAAACTGCCCCAGTTGGTTACATAAAGACGCATCAAGTAATTACAGGTCTCAAAGGCAACTGACTACCTAACCCATGACTACAAACATCTAAAAGCTACTGAGGCCACTCTCAATATTCACTGGTGAGGGGCATGCTCAGGACAATGCTCATATCCCTTGCCTTCTTGTGAGGCCTCTCTCCTCAGGGTAGAGAGGGGGTCATGTTTATGTGAGGCCTCATGTGAAATCACAAGTGTGTCCCACCTCCTTCAGAGTGCCAGTGGCTCACCTCTGGTGGGCAGCACACCCAGATGTGCTCACAGGACATCTTCTCTCAAGGCGGAGGAGTGCCTCGCTGCAAAGCCTCAACCTTTTGTGCTGGGGCACAACAAGTGATGCTGCTCTGGCCAACATTTTGCTGGACGAGGCCAGCTTTCTCAGGCCTCAATGCAACAGAGCATGGGGCTTGCTCTTCTCCATTCATGGATCATTGATATTTCCTCTACTAACTGGTCTTCTAGGAAAGGCTGAGCCACCCATGGCTGAAGAGGCTTTTTGGAGCTCTCACGAAAACCACTGCTGCAGAGGAACAGTTTGACTCTAAGAGGATGCTGGTATTTGGAGAGTGACTCATAGAGCTTTCTTCCCCTAGGTAACTTCATCTCAGAGGAGTAGTGGTTAGCTGGGCTCTTCCAGTTTTTCACCCTTTCTACAGAGTGAGCCAAGCAAGTCTCCATGGCTCAATATAGACTATAAATGTTTTTGCACTTGAGTTATTTAGCTCTGAAGACTTACTGCTTACAGTGCCTTGCCTGAATCCTATGTCAGAAACAATCACATATATGTCACTTCTAATGTAAGCATGATCTCTGAAGAACTCTGTGACCCATTAAAACAATCCATTGCTAATAATCACTTTCACCTACTTCACTTCTGACAGAACAGATCTTTCTCCATCAGAGCACTGGGAGCGCCGATACTGACGGTAGCTTCGAGGTGAATGTGAATGTCTAATGCGAATTGGGTCACCTTGAGTCCTAAGTGAGAAACAAAATTCAAAACAGTAGATTAATATATTAGACCTTTGGCACAAAAAAAAAGCAAAAAAAAAAAAAAAGGCAATTTCCCATTTCTTGTTACAATATAACAGATGGCTTCTTGCACTGTCTGAATTTAAAAGGCTGATGATTTTCTTATGAGTCTGTGCTTGTAAGTTAATACTTTAAAAGTGCAAAGGTCAATAAAATAAGCATATCTATGAGAATGAAGTTGTTTATTAAGGAATGTATTAAAATATACAGCTTTCATATCAACCTTTTTTTTGTTAGTGTTCTTTTGGAAGAACACTATAATATAAACAGATTCCATCTATTTCAAGCTGCTTGCACTAACACATGGCATCCCAATGGGCAATTATCATGGTAAAATGGATGTCCTCTCTGAGGCAAATAGCTATGCCCTGGCAGTTGCCCATGATAAACCATGAAAAAGTAGTTGAGCAGGCAAAAAAAAAGTCCTCTGGATTATCAGAATAAAAAAAATAAAAGGAAGTAGTAGTTTAGGAAAGGAATAGCCTTGTTTACTTGTGTTCAGTTCTCCTTGACTGTGTATAGTATATCATGTAGAACTTATTGATGGGTGGCACAGGGAGACAGACAGACATATAGCAGGCTGATGAGTAAGTGACACAGAGAGATGAGTGTGATTCTTTTAATATTTGGGAAGGGAAAAATATTTTGTTTAGCAACTACTTAGCATCCTCACCCAGGTAATCTTTGATAAGCATCTTGATAAAATCTTATGGATTATGTGTAGCCCCCACCTATTCCAGTATGACAGAGTTCACAGCAAGAAAAAAAAAGTGAGCTTCTATATTCATGAAGAAAAATCCTGACAAACTCACTCTACTTTTGTGTATGGAATTTCTTTCAATTGCTCCTCAGACAGGCCAGATGGATCCACAAGTTCCTTCCTTGAAAAGATTAAGCAAAGTCAATAACAAAACAGTAGCTAGCAACTACATACCATTCTTTTTTGTTATTATTATTGTGTTAGGTTGGAAAAATCTACTTAAACAAGCTGTTTTCAGCCCTGAAGCTACCTTGACATCAAAACAGGAAACCTATTAAGAAATATGTCCAGCTTTACCTTGATTGTTTCAACTGCATGCCACATCCAATTCCATCTTTCTCTCACCTCCCTGCAACCTGATCTCGTTGCTTCATGATATACATGAATATTGTGAATACTGAACACTGACTATTTCTTGGAATAGCTTACCATCTTCCTATTTGGTGCTAATATGCAAAGTAGAATAGGGGACTTCATCATAAAAAAATAGTATCAAAATGAGGACATCTTGGAAGCCCCACAGAAACACATCTTTAAAACACTCTAATTTTCTCTAATTAGCTAACATACGATGTCACCTGTATTCAGTGGTCTGAAGCATCTTCTATACATAGTCAAGTATATTAATTTACACCTCTATAATTAATATAATGTGACACCTAAACAGACCATTGTGCTTGATTGGCACAGTGCATGGCGTGTGAATAGCAGGGCAATGCAGTGGTCTGTTAGACCCTGTGAGGATAGTACTTACTGGATATGTTTCCACAGTTGTTCTTTAGCTTGTACATCTGGGCTTCTCCTAGAAAGACCAAGGAAAACAACAAATGCAAAACTGTGAAACACTTATCAGAGCCATATTGCTGTTCCATAATAAATTCTCACAGCACACCCTGAGCTCAGAAACTACGGCAAGTATAAAACACTAGTGACTTCAATTTAAAATTTTGTTATATTGGTAAATGCATTAAATTGCATTGCTTTATTGCAACCAAAAGGTCCTTTTCTGAACAAAAGGCTCTGAGGGAATCATAATTTCCGTTCCATTACCCTCCAGCAAAAGTATAAGCAAAATACCAAGGACAGAAGACGTTCTCACTGCAAACCAAGGCTGTACCCAGCTCAGCCGCAGCCCCTGGCCCAGCTGAGGACAATCAGCCTGGGAACTTCACCTTTACTTGCAAGTAAGGTTTCTGCTCAGTTCGTTTATACGTTAGTTTTGACATATCCAGGACAAACAACAACTGCACATGCAAACAAACACACAAACATTTCAGCAAGTATTTCACTCGTGGATAAATTGCTTAGATGAAGTTGTAATTATTTTGTTGCAGACAAGGAGATTTAATAAAGAAATCCTGAATTACACACCTTGTATCTTCCAGCAAATTACAGAAAATACTGTGTCCTATCTGTGTGTCTTATTTTTCTTATTCTATTTCATTTCAGATGAGCATGAAACCACTACAGATGCTGAAGCTACAACTAGAAATCACTAAAGCTCGTGCAATTTAACAGAGTAAATATATGCTTTACACGGTGGCAGAGATGAAATTATATTAAGCGATCAGAACACTCTTATCATTGAGATTATACAAATTCAGCATAGACAGCTAGTCTGCTCCACAAGGATGCATCAAAAGGATCAGCATACCTAAATGCTCCCACAGAAATCAGAGTTTAATCAGACCCAGACTTTTTTTTTATTTTTTAAGAATTAAAATACACAAAAAAGGGTCTAAAAAGTCTAGGATGATTTTATATAGTATACAAGATTTAAACAAAGCTCAATGGAGCAAACAGAATTTTGCCTGTTAGCTGTCAAGCACCTGTTAAACTGACCCTCCATTGCCCAGTGACAGAGCTGCATCAGAAATAATCCCAAACTGTTCTCTATCGCTAATCATTTTTAACATGTTTTTGTTTCACTATGCGTTTGGCTTTCATCCAAGCTTTAGTCTGGAAATAATGTTCAGTGACATCTGTATTTCAGTAAATGCTTTACAGATGGCATAGAGGTGCATTATCTAGACACTGATCTTTTTTTTTGTTTTGGTGTTTTTTTTGTTCATATTTCACAGGTGTAGAAGTACTGGAAGATCCTAGTTTAAACTGTTGTAAAACTGTTGTAAAACTAACAGAGAAAGGCAAAAAGGCCAGAAACATCTTTACATCTGTAACTCCCTCGCGGTACCAACAGGAGCTAACACTCCTCGTGCTGGCGACGGCCGCGCAGGCAGCACCGCGCAGCCCCAGCCCCAGCCAGCTCTGGCCCTGAGAGATCCCTGTGCTGCCTGCTCCTGCGCGCCAGCTCCTCACAAGGGCACCCACGGCCATCAGGGTACAGCTACAGCCACGAGCAGCCTGCAAGCTGACCTTTCACAGTGGGAAGAGGTTGTGCTGGCTTTGTGCTCGCGTTTATTCTAACATATTTCACTTCCTCTGATTTGCACTTCTCTTCCCTTCTCTCTTCTTGCATTTACTTTTCTCCACTCTCCTTCGTACATCAGTTCATATTATTCCCGACTGCCTGAGGCAGTAGCTTGGAATGCAGCGGTTTTTAACAGGCTTTCACCCCCCAGCTTTGAATTGATCTCTGCTCCTGTGCACCCCCTGCTCACAACACAGCAGCTGCGAGCGCCGCGTTCGCCCTGGGGCTGGGAACACAGGCATCCTCTTCTGAGACCGAATAATCAGGCAGCGGGGAATGCAAAAGCTCATGGAAAACCCAGCTTCTCCAGGGAGGCTCTGAAACGCTCAGAAGCCCCCGTTTGCCTGAGGAAGGGGAGCCCCCAGGTCACTCCCTAACGCAGGGTTCCCACAAAGCAGGGTATTGTGCACACCAATAACCCATCTAATCCGCATGTTGCTACCCACCAGCTCGGGACGTGCTCCCAGGTCTCCCAGTGCCACCAAAGACAGGGCACTGCCTCACACGCAGTAAGGAATACTAAAGGAATTCACAGAGTCGAGTGGGAACAGAGCAGCTAAGCAAGAAGTTGCGTTCATCTCACCATTTTCTAGGAACGGTGACTCCTGCTTTCTGTGGCCAACGCTGGGGGTTTAATTCTGTGACCTCTCCCACCCTCCTCTCCCTTCTACCCCTGCGACTACATTAATAAGGGAGTCATTGCTGCAAAATGCCAGTAAAACCATATACTGCATGTCAAAAAAAAAAAAGGGAAAAAAAACAAAGAAGGAAGGGAGCTATGGAGCTATACATAGTCATTGCTCAGAGTAAACTGTTTTTAGGAATTTGTGTCTTGCCGTTATCTATCTTCCAGGAGTTTAAGAAGTGTTATGATATTGGCATAATGTCATAGTATTCATTCAAATGATCTTCTCGGAAATGAATATCCAGAAACATAGCTCATGTGCCTCAATAAAAGCATTTTTCCACCAAAGGCCTGACTATGCTTCCTCCAAGGACAGCAGGAACACTACCACTTTAAGATGAAGAAAAGCTTATAAAAAGAGAGGCCTGTCAAGGTGAAATGTAGTTACTGTAAATACTGAATAGGAAATGCATGTGTAGTTCTCAACAACACATAACAAGGAAACGCTTCTATTAGATCTTTACTGCCAGATCACAATCCCTCTTTCATACTCTCTCCATTTTTTTTGGAATTGTATCAGCATACAGAATTTGGACAGATAATATATGTTCAGATTGCCCTACTGCAGCATCTGAATCAAATTTTGCACAGATAATAGCTTCTGGACAATTTGCAATCTAATCGGATTCTCTAATGAGCAAGAAACCAAATGGGAATTCACAGTAAGTGGTGAGCCTCCGGGGTTTCTTTTTGTTGTTATTTGCTTTTTACAAGCTCAAACAACCCTAGATGTTAATAAGGTCTACATTATTTTTTATGTCTGCATCTGCACCCTTATTAATAATTCAATTTGATTTCCTGATTCACAAATGGTAAATTTAAATAGCCATGGAATTTTAACAGCCATTCTTCTTAATTAAAAAAGCCCTTTGGCTATGCAGATGTTTTACTTGAGCTCTTGAAAATAAACCCCATAGAACTAGAATTGGGAGCTTTCTGTTTCCTTTAGAAGAAAGAAAGGTCAATTTCTTGTCAAATATTTTTATTCTTGAGACCAACGAGAACTCCCTTTGACCCTGCATGTGCGCACACACACCCCAAAGATTAATATTACACTCATTATCAAATAAATTAAATGCACTTTGCCAGACACGGTAACAAATATTTCAACCTTTACTTCAGGTTTTGAAAGGGAACTCTAGGTAAGCTGACAGCAATAAGTAACTGAATGGGAGAGACTCATTTGTATTATTAAAACAAATGTTTTGTGTTAGTTATTATGCATATTTATGCATAATTATGCATATTTAAAAATAAAAGCAACTGTGCCTACTCTCTAGGGATTCACCTCTCTCCCTTATCTCCAACATGCATATCATCATATAAGCAACCAACTGAGCTGAGCTAAATTAAACAAACACTCTTATAGGCTACTGCAGCTAGGATTTATCCATCATGTTGGATTTGACTGCTCAGGTAAAAGCCATGTACCAGACTTTTTATTTTATTTTTTAAAAGCACCTTTGAAGGAATATACATTATCCTTTTTTTAGCTCACACATGCATACATAAAGTGAGCTGCACAAAAGTGAGACATACTTTCCTCACTATCACAATAAGGGAAAGAAATGGGGAGTTACCCAAATGTCCAGAGTTTTCCTCCTTTCTTTGCTCTCTCTAGAACCTTTCCTTGTTACAAACAACACTACATATCTATGCTTTTTTGCTAACTGTTAATTTCAGAAAAATGTACACCAGAATATCACTGCATGGAATAATATTTTCCGGAAGGCAGATAAAATGCATTTTTTAAGTTGTCAGCCACAAGAGGGAGCCTGTGCTGCCCACACACAAACTTATTTGGCACATGGAAGGAAAAAAAACCATAAATTTCATCTACCTATGTACTCATAAACTGAAAGCATTTCCTAGTTTATAGCACTTTCTGTATATAGTGCAAAACTGTAAATCAATCAATCTGTATATTTATGCCTTCAATGCAAGTGAGTTTCAATACTCCTGATTTTTAGTACATTCTACAGTTACCCCTAATAATATTTGACTTTTGTGCAGTTGAGAGTGAATAGGTTTGTCCAAAGCTAGTAAAAGTAGAAATTGCAACATCTGGAATTTTAACAATAAATACTATTTCTCATAAAGGAAGTAAAACTATAAATTATGAAGGTGGAGATAAAAAATGTGTTCTAACAAGTTGGGTAGCTATGAGAACAGAACTCCAGTGGATTTTAATACTGGAAACATCAATATAGATTACAGTTTCAATAGGTAAGAATAAAATAGCCATACATTTAATATGGTGCACATTCTTAATAGGCTTGCAGATGCTTTTTGTCAGAAATGGGATGAATAAATCTTTCCAATCGAGAATAAAGAAATGTTTTCTTAAACAAAACAAAAGCTATATCCATTCAGTCTCTGTGAGACCCAACCTCCTTTCTTCCTCCCCTCATGCTTCATTTAGATGCTTATTGAGGTAGGGCAGTGAAAATTACTATTAGTAATTACCACTTAGCTACAATAACATTTCACTGATTAAATCAGGGAGAATCATCCTTCCCTTATGAGGCTAAGAAAATTCTTTGTAGGAAGAACTAAAAAAGAGACAAGAAACATCCAACTACATTTTGCTCAGGGCAGAGATTTCTGTGTGTCCACAGGCCGACAAAAGTAGGCATCCTTGCTCTCCCCTAACACCATGCATGCACGTGAATATCAGGAAATCCTGGGCACTTTGTCCTGCTTGGGAAATGCAGCAAAGCCCAAGTCCTTAAGGTGATTCAACACTGACTCCTACTATTTTCTAACAAATATTTTTTATTCTTTAAACTATACTAAAATGCTTACTAAGAGAAATAAAATTAGCAGTTCAAGGCATTACTGTTTGTGTTAGCCAGTCTTAACACGGAAGGCAGAACAATTTAGAAGAAAAACAGCTATGTTAGGTAATTACACTGGGTTACAGTGGTCATGCGCTATGACATAGGCTTCAGAGCTGGGCAGCTTGTCTGTTTTAGCAAGGCAATGTGGGCATGCAGTCCCAAAGACCGCACTCAGGAGAGTCCCACAGGCTTTGCCTGCTCTGAGGGTGCCTCAGAGCTGCTCTCCTGGCGCTCCTCAACACGCCCGTGGCACCGGCGTGGTGCTGGTGCCGCCGGGGGTGGCGCGTGAGCCTGCAAACAAGCACAGGCCCAAAGGACGCGTCCGAAGGCCCCAGACGCGGCGTTAAATGCAATACGGCCATAATAAAAGCAGTATTTTTTTTCGTTTGAGAGAATTCATTTTAAAAGCTGATAACGGCTACCAGCAGGAATAGCACTGCCTAGCAACACGGCTCTATCATGGAAATCCTGACATCAGGACATAATAAATCACTCACTGCTGCTTACAAATGGTTATTTGACATGCAGACTTCACTGGCTGTGCAGCCCTGCAAAAATGCTGCAGAGATTATGCTGATTAAAGCAATGCATACATATTCACAAAAATACGTGCACCTCCCACAGAAAATCAGGATGTTTCTGCAGAGATGCTGCACAGAGCAGGGGCATCACTGTCCTCATTATAAAATTGAGGTTCGGTGAGCCACAGAACAGCCCAATATCTCATTCCAGGTAATGGGAAGGCATTACTGTCCAATCTGCTGCAGAGCCTATGCCACATTACCTGTACTCTCAAATTCAAACTGCTACAGCAAAGGAGTCAGGCCACAGGGAGATGCATCTGCCCACGTGAGAACATACCCAAAACACCCGAGCGGAGTATCCACACTGGAGACAGGAAAGAGTCTCCATATTTTTTTTAATACGTTAGAGCAGCTTCAGTTTCCAAGGTAAGGTGGACTAGCTTTACGTACGATCGAGATCTGTGCCTGGATCGCCGGTAGTTCGGATCCGCTTGGTTCTTCTCCTTTTGTCGCCGCAGCACAGCTTCCCACTGAGGAGCCGAGTCAACCATGTCATTCTCTTGCCGTAACCTGCGAAACAAGCAGCAGGACTTCAGTAGCTCAGCGGCTCTGTCCCCGGGCGTTCTGAGGAAGGGATGGTTATTTTTTTCCTTGCAGAAGTCTTGATGCTCTTACACAGTATTTTAACTTTTCAACTTACTGTCTTGCTATATTTATAATGTCCATTAATGTTCCCCAAATATATTAATACATAAGAAACTGTACTGAAAGTTAATTTAGGATTTGCTATTAGCAACAGCATAGGACAAAAATGAATCATTTTAAGCCAGTAAAAACAGGCCTACAACTTGAATGCAATTTGTCTTCTTGGCCCAAGCCAAACGGATGGAATTTCTTCCTTACTGTATTTAGCTTTTCAAGTTAACCTCACCTAAAGCAAACAGAAGTCCATTAGAGTGATGCAAGGCTGCAACTATTTCCAAGTTTGTTGTTGCAGCATGACCTGTGTGGGACTTTGGAGAACACCCCCAGGGACGCCCTGTCCAAGCTCCTGCTCCCGCCGCCCCAGCCTGCAGAACAGCCCAAGGGACTGCATGGGCATCACACAGTCCTGAGCTACTTCTGCAGCGACACAACTAACCACAACGAATAGCGTGCTGCTATGTGGTCCCTTGAGACCATACAGAAGCCTCTCAGCTTTGGGGATGCAGCTGTGACTGCCACAATGAGATGCAAAGCTGGAAAAAAAGGACTATGTGTGGTCACAACAGTGAATTCAAAATGCAGCAAAAATTTAGAAATGACCCTGGAAAACATCACTCTGGGTACGGTTGTCAGGTGTGACAGCGTGACTGGCATACCGAGGAAACCAGAGAAGTGTAACAAGACTGGGCAGACTGACAGGTAAAACAAACAAATCAACAGAGATAACTGGGTTACAGTGGAGATCTTATTCCCTAGGAAATGCAAAGCATGTTAATGTTATTGCTCTTCACTAATTCTGTGCCTTTCTAGCAGAGTTTTGAATTGTATCAAGCTAAACTGGCTAAGCAGGCTGCTGTTTCTCCTTTGATCAGATCTTCTCTTACATGTGTAATGAATTTTGAGTTGATCTTCAACCACTGTAAACCCTCACAACTCTACCAAACAGCAGCGAGCACCTGGAGTAGACCATGCAACCAGGTTTGGCTTTCTAAGCAAGCCTATTTCAACCTGTAATCTGCTGGTGACAGAGATTAGCACAAGCTTCCATCTACAGACTTAACACGAGCACTCACACTGCAGCAAGTAATGAACCATGATTTCCATCCTGAATAATCCCCCCAGGGAACAGCACCTAACCCCTCGGGCAGACAGCTGTGCTCCGAAGGAGGCACTGGGAATAACCGGGAATTACCCGGTCTCAACAAAGGAGCTGCCCAGCACCGGGGAGCACAATGCCCGTGTGTCGGCTCGGGGCGCTCGGGATTCTGCCTCTCCCAGATGAGCGCTGGGAATTGCACTGCCCCGCTGGCCACAGGCTCCGTTAACCTGCCTTTGATGAACGACCACGCATTAAAGCGGTGAAAACATCACGTCTGCTCTGCTCTGGGACATTCCACTAACAGGGGCCTTGGGGGCTGCGAGGGAACCAAGCTGCAGTGGTAACACAAAAACGCTCTTCTGCACAGCTAAAAGTCTCCCCATTCCAACAGAAAGAGGGACAAAAGAAAAGGAGATGACTTCAAAGAACGCACTAGCTGGCAAAAATATATGAAGTTTACAGCAAAATTGAGCTGGAACCAACAAAAATTCAAGTTAGATTTTTAATGCCGTTTCAAGACTATTTTTTAAACAAGACATAGCAATAAGCAAGAAAAAAGAAACACAGTAGCAGTATACAAAACAGTATACCACTGGTATAAGATAGTAAAGTACGGAAATCCCCAAACGTGGAACCATTTTAAAATGAGATTTTATTCTTTTGAGGTTTATTTTCATTCTCTTACATTGCAATATATTTTCCTGGAATAATTTCTTAGGGAACTAAAATTGAAAAATTTTAAAATTAAAAAAAAAACAAACAAACAAACAAACAAACAAAAAAGCAACCTAATCCTTTAATTGATCAAACACAAGATCTCACAATTTCTTCTCCTTGTAAAAAGCCACTGAAAAGCTTTAGCATTGAGATTTAAAAGGCAATAATGTCCAAACTGTAGGCAAGCGAAGACAGAAGTACTTTTTTACCATAGCGTTAAAGAGGCAAATGTTTTTCTTCATGACACAATGAGATATGCTCATTATAGGTTCTTTTTCAATTACTTACGAAAATTCATTCAGAATAAAACATTTGTGAGATGGACAGAAATCTCAAAGGCTGACTGAGATCAAGTAAACAGTTTTGCTCCAGCCTTCTTCCACCGTTTTACCTCCAGAAGGCCACAACTGCACTTCTGTTTTTTTCAGATAGATTTGTTTTCATCTGATAATTACTTCACAGTGATCTCCCCTCATGTGAACAACACAGTCTATTCTTCTGTGATCAGAATCAGATCCTTCTGAATAATGTGAGAATTGGGAATTTTATCCCACAACGTAATTTTGTGTCTGCTTGTGCTACAGGCCTTATTACAGTACTGGAAAATAAATCTGTATTTATTTGTTAATTCAGACAACATACAAATTCTGAGTAAAAAGGGTGCAAGTTTCCCAGTACTGTCCCACTTAACCCTGCTAAGGCTGGCTCACCTCTCAAGAGGAAAGCAATACAAAAGCCTGCACCCATTCTCTGTTTTATATTCCTCCTGCAGCTGCTTACAAAATGCATAAATTCATTATGACTGGTGGTTTTCATGCACCTGAAGACAAGCAGCAAGTCTTTGATGACCACCTCGTTTTGAGCCTCCTTACTGTAACACTGAAATCCAGAATGGTTGAGGTTGGAAGGGGCCTCTAGAGATCATCTAGTCCAACCTCCCTGCTCCAGCAGGGACACCCAGAGCACGGGGCACCCGGACTTTCGATCTGGTCAGATTTTCTGGTAAGAAATTCTGCAACATTAACATTTTTTTCCATATATCTTACATTTCTGAAAATGTCAAACAATGTAAAAATACTCAATAACTACATGAAGTCTTTTATTTTTTTAATTCTTAATTTTAAGCACTTGGGCAGGAATTGAAGGACAGGCAAAGGTTCTTATATTCTTCAAAAAGTGATAAGCCTTGCTTAATCCTTCTTACAATTCATTCCTTATATTACAAGAAGCTCTTGAAAACATTCTTGTGGTCAGTTTCTAATTTCCTTTAGTTGCTTGTGTAGCTTTCTGAACAACAAGTTTCACAGGGGAAAAAAAATAAAACTACGCTGACCACTGAAACTAAACTCAGTATTTCATTCAGACTCCAGAACTCTGACTGGAAAAGAAATCTTCCATACACACTAGGATATTGTTATCCAAGTATGACGCAAGACTATGTTCTGATTTAAAAAAACTCTAAAGAAATCTCATGGCTCAGCTGTGCTTCCTACCAGTCTATTCTGAACTATTCTGAATGTGTTTTATTTAGCATCCCTACATACCTACATATATATATATACAAAAAAGAAACTATTGTTTTACCAGGAACTTCTGCAGTACTTTACAAACAAAGCACATCTCACTGCTTTAACATATTAGTATATAATTATTTCCAAGAGCTTTCAAATATCTCAAAATTGTATTTATCCAAATTTATTTTTTTCACTTGCAGCACTGCATGATAAACAAGAGGTAGTTATGGCAGCTTGTGCGAAGTGTTTTTAGAAGCCTGCATTAAACAATTCTTTTTTTTTTTTAATGAAACAGCAGTTCTTCTGTGTTTTATGCAATATAAAAAACTCAATGGGCTTTAAAAAATCCGTTTTAATGAACTACTCTCAAAATACTGTTATCTCACATATGAAATATAAGTAGCTGTTATAAATTTAAAAATTTACTACAATCAGTTGTTGTATCAGGTTTTGCTTATCAGTAATAAGTAAAAAAAAAAAAATTGATAGCATGTCTCAATATTAACTGCTGCTATCCTATTGAAAGCTGACATTGTACACATTTAAGTTTAGACCAACACTTTACAAAATAAGAATATTTTCAAAAAATTAATAAATGTACTTAAAAACAACAAATTTTGGACTCCTTCAAAAACACTTCTAGATTCTTCCCAAAAGAAGAAAAAAAGATTCTTCCCAAGCTTTTGGGAAAAGATTCTTCCCAAAAGCTTGTTTTCTGCTA
Organism: Crypturellus tataupa; assembly: GCA_034781795.1. Classification (NCBI taxonomy): domain Eukaryota; kingdom Metazoa; phylum Chordata; class Aves; order Tinamiformes; family Tinamidae; genus Crypturellus; species Crypturellus tataupa. Next base: position 631,262 of record JAWLRI010000607.1, read on the forward strand.
GAATTCCACATATGAAATTTTTGAGGATATCAAAGTATATAACATGAATATATCATCACCATTTTCCATTTTATTTGCATTAGTATTTCAAGTCTCTTATAAAAGTGTGTCAGTTTTTGATTTTACAGTTCATGGATGAGTTCTTCCCCAAACATGAGGATGATTGCACACACCTATAGTGCAATGTAATTTGGTAATTATTTCCCTTTTCATTCATACACAGACATTAAGCTAATTCAGGAAGACTGTATACAAAGTAAAACATGCTAGATTCTTTTTGCCAGAACTATTACAGAAGAGTCCATGCTCCATCTGGTTTTGTGTTTCATATCTCCATATCTAAAATACAGCATGGTCACCTACCTGTTTCTCTTCTTCCGGTGCTCTCTGTTAGAATTTTCTGATTCACTGCCGCTGCTGGTATTACAACGGGACCGAGACCTGGAGAGGAAAAATGCAATGTAGTTCAGGAACTAAACATACAAATCATATTTTAGTTCATCTCTCACCCAGCCCCTCTCTCAGAATCAAACTATCTGTTAACATCCCTCAAAATATGAAACAGAAATGAGAACTGCTTCCTGTTAGTTGTTCTCTTCTGATAGAATACCACAGAAGTACCAAAATTCTAAAGGAATGAACAATACGGAGAAAACATTATTAGAAAAACAAGGATTAAGAAAAAGTTTAGAGGTCTTGCCTAAACATGTCTTTCTCTCATTAATTACGAATAAATGCTTTAGCATTACTCATCCAGAAAGCGGTCAGGTAAATGTTATTTTCCTTTTGAATCACTAGAGTTTTTGTTTATTTTTTATTTAAGCACAGTGAAACGCAGCTTTGAAATGAGAAATGTTTTGCCTTTTCACTGTATCCATTCTGCCATTTCCCTTATTCCGCACAGTGGGGCACCCAACAGAACGCATGCAGTGATGCTGGTACAGGCAAGCAAAAGTAAAATGTTTGCTACATCTCCTTCTATTCTCTTTGGCTTGCACCTGGCTCTGCAAGTTCCTGCCATCTTCCAAGTGACAGGCAGCGCAGAGGAAATAGAAGCGAGCACTGCAATTCTGCTGTCTTTGTCAATGCAGAAAGGCTGAGGGCTGCAGGCTGGCCGAAGCACCAGCACGTCTTTGGGATGACCCAGAGCATAGCCACAAAGGCAGCACAGCACACGAGGGAGGAGGAAACAAAGCACTGGCTCCTGTGCCACCTCTCTCTGAGGAGCTTCAAATGGTAAGGTGACATTTATAGCTCTGATTATTTATTACTGAAACAATAAGCTGATGCAAAAGTAGAGAGACAACACTGACAGCTGAACTCTGAGAAGAAAATATCACCGTTTTTATAACAGATATGAGAATTTATCCTGCAGCTGGAGTCATGGGGATACACCTACCTACAGGCAAGCTCTCCTCAGCACAGAGAAGTGCTTGGCAATTACTAGCTTAAAAGCTTTAAATACTTGTTTGCCAGTGACTGACACTTTGGAGCAGACAGAGCAGCTGCAGTTCTAGAAAATAGGATTTTGTTACT
>JAWLRI010000607.1:632897-649854 GCA_034781795.1 Crypturellus tataupa
CTAAGAACATGGTACTGTTTGAGAGGATCCCTGGGGTTATAAAGCTTGTTTCAGACCATTCTTTACCTAACACGATGACGGTTTCAGAATGCCTCAAAAAAATGATACATTTCTCTGCATTTGCCCGCAATGTAAAGTGGAAGTTTTGCTCTAAGATGTCTGGGTATGAAATAAGAGAGAAAAGGAGAGGACTCCTGCTGCCACTGACAAACGCAGATGATCTTGTTCATCCTGTCTTTTTTTTTTTTTTTTTTTTTTTTTCTCTCCTTTGATGAGCCACTTGGATAAGAGAGCCTACTTGTTAAACTAAAGCGTGAAACCGCCCACGTGGAGTGTGGAGTGGGTAACGGTGAGGGCAAGCGTTTCATGCGAGGCTGGATGCTCACCCATGGATGCACGTGCTTACCCCATAGCCTGACCGCTCAGAGAGAAGAGCTCAAGGGTCAAGAGAGAGAGGGAGCTAGGAAGCACAGCAGCCAAGCTACTTGGTAGTCAAAGCTACTCCTTAAAAGCAAGGGAGTCAGAAGTGTCCTTCAGTCAGAGCTGTCTGCCTCACGAAATCTTCCCCTGGCAATGATGAATTACGGTAAAGTTTTACAAAAATTGCTGTCATTAAATGCCTCGTATGGGAGTTGAAAGCTCAGAATGGAGGATGGTCTCCTCTCTCTCCGAGGACATTGTCTAGGGACAATGGGAAATCACTCGCTCGAATATCTCCCTTTCCAACAAAGTATTTTACAGTAACAGGACAACCAAAGCCTAAGAAATTCAGTTCAAACCAGCTTGTCTGCAGGAAAAAGGCTTGGAAGAGCAAAATTTCTCCACAGGAGAAACAGAACCGTCCCATCCCACCTAAAATTTTACAAGTTAAAAGCACTAAGAGGCTCAAAATAGCCAGTTTCCCAGGTAAAAATTTCTGGGCAAAGCTGAAAGTGTGAGAGACATACGTTTCTAAAATTAACTGTTATTTCAAATGAAGAAGCAACAAAAGTGTCCAAAGGACACTGGCCCAAGTGTGTTAAAACGGTTTAGAGGGCAATGAACACATTAAAACTGCAGCAGACCACATGCGCTCCAAATCCTACCACTTTCCCAGTAAGACATTTCCTTCCAATCTCAACTCTCCATATTCTGTCATCAAAGCAACATTGTTCTTTCACATTCCTCATGATTTCAAGTACTCTCTTGCTCTGTATTAGGCAACTAACCCCCAAAAACATGAAAGCATCAAGAAGCACACACTGTGCCAGGAAAACTGCAAGATAAACATCCTTATTTGCTCAAATTCATGACAACTCCTCTTCTAGGTTTTCAGTAATTAACATCTGATCCACTTTTCGTAATGAAAATCAAACCACCTTGGGTTCCCTGTTGGGAAAGCACTTGCAGAGAGAGAGCAGGGCTGATGAACTATCAGCTGAGTGGCAGCTACTCATGATAGCTGTCATTACACACGCCTTCATCCACCAGCTTTTACTGAACTGAATAAAACAACAAAAATGGAAATAAGGGCCACTCCGAAATTAAGTGCAAGAACATATGGGATTATTCTGATCTCTGACAATTACATCCTTTCATCCTTTTTTTTTTTCTCGTTCTTTCCAGATAATGCAATATATTTAAGATATTGAAGTTGGTGCCTCTGTTTGGTCTGACACAAGGAGCAGGAAGGCACTGTCAAGCAAGAAATGCAGAACATACACATACACACCCCAGGAGGGGATCTATGGGCCTGGGAGAATGCAGGATCTGACATTTTAGAGGAACAACTGACCCAGGGTTCATTCTGGCACAGCCCTTGTGATTAACATGAAGAGAAGGCAGCCAAATTGTGAGGAGGTAAAGAGCATTCCTTTACACAATTCCAGTGTCTAGGTCAAACACTTCTTTGATGAAATGTAATATAGCAGACTGAGTTTTCGGGAAGTGGTCCTTTCCAAGTCCTAGATTTCACATCTGAGATGTCTAACTAAACCCTCCCTGCTTTGTGTTCTGGTCATCTGCCATGGGGCTTTCACTGGAAAGTCTAACAGAGATATCCTTCAAAAAGTTTCTCTGTTGTCTTACAACAGCTGAAAAGTACGTGAACTTTCTCCCTGACTTCCTGTGATTGTCCCTGAGATTTCTAAAGTTGTGCCAGAGCTCCTTTCCTGCAGCAGTGCATCAGATCCTGGGAGTGTTTCCTCTGCTTTACAAGTTCCAACAGTTTCTGACATGAAAACAAACTGCACTGTTTCTTCCTTTCAGCAACAAGGGCAGGAGGACAAGAGCAGAGAGTTGCACTGCGAAAAGTCATTGCAATTATAAGTGCAATTTTTCTAGCAAATAAGTGCTAGAAAAAAAGAATCTGCCAAAAGTTGCATTATGAAAGTGCATCCTTAATTGCATGCCAGTATTTTATTTTGACACCAGCCAAGACAGAAAAAAAAATAAATGTAGCAGAAATGTGTAAGATACAATAAGATAACTGTAAAAACTTAAATCAGAAAAGATATTCCTTTACACCTACCTTTTGCAGGACAGTTCATCTCATGTATCAATTTACTCACTTTCAAAACAGGTTAACTAGAGTGACAGGTTAGAGAATTCAGAACAAAACCTTCAGTATTGCAGATGTAAAATCCCAAACCTTCAAGGGCAGGAATTGCCTTCCAAGTTACAGGAAAGCCTCCAGGAAGCTTCCGCAAACTACTTCCAGTATACTGTCATAGCAGTCTGCACCTTGTATGAACCTGGGCTGTGATGAGATTATGCTACAGAGCATTGCAAAAGGAAGGCAGGAAAGAAAAACATTTATAGGTAGAACAGAGCAAGCCTTTTAAACATTCAGGAGCATGGGGAAGGAGGGAAGGAAGAGTGGGAATGCAGGGAAATAAAGCCTTTGTTATCATTTCATCACTACTGTGGATTATATATTTACCTTCTCCTTTGCTTTAAATCTGAATCTTCAGTACTGTTTTGGGCCTTCCTATGAAAGTAAGGAAGTTTTAATGAAATATCATTGGGTCACTTAACACAAATACAGAAAAGCACCATCTTTTCCAATAAATCCTTCATATAGACTATTTTTTAGTAGGATTTAATGCAGATAAGAGAGAGGCATGCTCTTGTTTTAAACTTTGCAGGCCACCTTCACAATTAGCTGCAAAGGTATGATCCCATTCAAGTTCTTATTACAAACCCCGGACATGCAAGGTTGAACGCAGCAATCTGGCATTTAGAGCTTCCTACTCTTTCAGCATAGCAAAGCCAGATATTTTCCTCTTAATTCCAGTAAGGATCACATAAAGAACATGGCTATTGTTGTTAAACAGATGAGAAAGAAAAGTGCACAAATAAAACCTGTGATTCAGGAAAACATAATTAGGTTAAGTATCTACTTGCTATTGTCAGTTTTCACAATCTCATATACGAGATAAGGCTTTAAAAAAAATATTTTGGTGGTGTTGTGACTCAAGAGAAAACTTATTATTGGCATAACCACCTGTCTACCTAGTAGGTGAGCCAAATGAAAATCCCAGATGACAAACACTTTGCATCTCAAAAAATCCCTTCCTGAATGGTACACAAAAATTATTCTTTTCTTGATATAAGACAGGGTTTTTTTGCGCTGCACTTCTATATTCCTTTGCTTTTGCAGAACCCAGCAAGTCCTTCTGACAACCAAGCTGGAAATTAATCAGAAAATCCATTTCAGAAAACACAATGCTAATAACACTCATAAGCACTATGCCCAGTAGAGCAAATTAACATTGCTGCATTGGTTTAAAGAGATCTATAAAAGAACGCCATAAATATTGTCTATATTACATTGCAAACCATAGCACTGGGATACATTAGCTAGCTCAGATGAAAGCAGTTTCTCAGCAAAAAACAAGCCATCCCAGGTTAAGATGCAGTCCCTCAAAACTGTATCACTTCAGGATCTGACCTGTCCCTGTAATTCGTATTTTGGCCATATTTCAGAAGACACATCATAGAATATCCATGTCACTTCTTTAAAGCACTCAATTTAGCAACTACTCATTAAAAACACATTAAGTAATCATAGTTTTATTTTTATTGGCATACTCTCTAATGTAAAGTAATTCAGACATGAGACTGTTGAAAACAGCTTAATGGCTCAAATGGTTATGCCTTGCTGTACTTAAAATGCAAGGCAATATACCTAAGGCAAAATACTATTCTGTATCAGAAGCTCATGTCAAATAATCCTCAATCCTCTGCTTTACAAAGGAAGAGCAACTTCCTTTGTATAGCAGCAACTAGAAGGAACTTGCAAGCGCAAATACTGCAAAGTCCTTGGATTTTCAGTATTATTTTCTTGGTATCAAGAACAGCAAACACGCAAAAAGCCTGACTGATGCTTCCTTTCCAAAAGCACATCTGGCATTGCATTAGTCTTCTTTTGTTCTGACACTTGACCCTCAGATTTTCCCAGGACCCAGCTGTGTTCCCACACAAGAGCCTTGACTGACTGTGGAGCATGCAGCACCACTACAAGATTTCTACAGAAGGAGAAGGTAACACTGTTAAATCTCATGCTCTTACCTCCTCCGGACCGGCTGCCCAGACTCATTTTCACTGCCACATGACGGGTTCCGTCGCCGAGAGTAAGGAAACTTTGGTGATTTATTGCGGTCACTGGGAGAATTATACAGCCCACTAGAATTATAAAAGAAGAACAAAAAAGGAACTTCTAGGAAAGTTAAGTCAGCTAACATTCAGTCATACAGTTTAATTCAGTGTAGTCAGAAAAGACACAAGTGTCAAGCATGCACACACACGCGTGTATATACATATATAAATACAATTATATGTGGCTGGGTACGTGTTATATAGGAACGGGCAGCATTGCTTTCCAGGAATAAGTATTTACAATTAACCTTAAAAACATAGGATAGAGTCCACCTACAGAACACCGACACCACAGGTCTAATCTTACAAAATGCACAATGAAGTGTATGTGTTTCTTTTAGCATAATACTATTTTTTTACTTTAGAGTAACTTTACCGTACTTTACATCTGCAATCTATACATTCAAACGTACCTGTACTCCTTACATACATTTTCCAGGAATAGAAACATTAAAACAGTGTAAATACTCTGAGGTGTTTCCTTACCACAACACTAAAATTCAGGATCCTGAAACAATTTTACCTTTAGCTCTCTACTGCTCATCTATATAATCCATTGCCATTGGCACTGTATTTCAAGCTTCAGGTTATGTATTTAAGCCTTCAAGTTACATACTTGTGTGGGATCCATGGTGGTAAAAGAGTTGGTCATAAGACTGTACTAATGGTTAAGAAGTGGTTGTATGAATTGCCCTGTAGTGCTTTCCTACTGAAATCTAAGGAACTCTTCCAATACTAGAGTCCACGGGTAGAGTACAAATTACCTCAATACTCCAATAACTGCAGTTATTTGGATGAAGCATGCTAAGGTCATCTTCTTTTAATGTTACTTAGTCCTTTTTACGACAGCTATATGGTAGTAAAAACAATAATCTCACCAAATTCCAGTTAAGATATTTCTTTCTGCTTTCCTAAATCCTCTACTCTTTAAATTAGATACACTCTACAGGCTGCTCATGACAACACTGCTCTGCTCAGTTAAGCTGCCACAGTCCTCAAAGGGAACGCATTTTAGAACTAGAAAATCTTCATTAAAAGGTGTGAAATCCTCTGTGCAGCATACAGGCTTTCTTATGTTTCCAAATCTGCATAGTTCTTTAAAATAGAATTTGCAAAAATTCAATCATTCTCTTAGCTGTTAGCATATAAATTTACTTCTATTCCAAGAACTATTTCAACTGTGAAGTTGCAATGTGACAAGGTGACATTACTTCTTCTTTCAACATCAAATAAACATCCGCCTTATCCAAAGAATACTGACTCACTGCTTTGCTCTTATTCTGAAAGCTCTTGAGATTTACAGTAGGATTTATAGCAGTAAATCATCATGGTCCCCATAAGGAACTTCATGAAGTTCCTAACTCATAAAGAACTTCAGCAAAAAAAGGCCAGGTAGTGTACTATGCCTAGACATGTATCATCACCCAGAAGTCACACTGACCATACTGAATCAGGTGGGAAATGTGTACTATAGATCCAATACTCTCTTGGTTCCCAGCTACGTCCAGTGCAAAGGACTTCCCCATCCATGTGCTGTTCCTCATGTACAGAAGCCCTCAGTGGATTTCTCTTCTAGGTAGTGACCCCGTGTCACTTGGGCACTCATCAACTCTGAGCATCCCTACTAAAGCAGAACAACAGGTCTTGCTCACAGGGAGCCACCAATCCTTTTGAGTGCTTTTAAACTGCTAACTACCTCCATCTGACAGTCCAAAGCTCAAACACTAGAAAAATACAAAAATTATTGATCTCTAGCCTCTCTATATATATACTATTCCTGATTTTCTACACATCTATCACATTCTCTGAAATTGTCTCTTTTCCAGACCAAATTTCCAGACTGAATTGCCTACCCGGTAATGCCTTTTGCATATTTCCATTGCAGTCATTCATACCCAAGATCACCTCTCTCAAAGCCTTTTGTAGCTTTATTCAGATCCCTTCTGGGATAAGGGCATCAGAATTGCACTTATTATTCAAGGAGCAAATGCATGACCCACAAATGTATATAATGATATAATGTTGTTCTCTTGCTATCTTTTCTGTTGCTATTTTTTTTTTTTTCATAAAGCCATCTAGCATAATCCCCAAATCCCAGTCCTAAATGGTAGTGGCAATCCATGGCACCTCATTTCATTTGGGAATCCAAGATTATTTCCCCACCCTGTGTCTAACTTCACATTTAATAACTCAGAATTCTGTCATCTATCACTAGGGGTTCCTGCTTGAGCAGGGGGGCTAGACTAGATGGACTAGGGGTCCCTTCCAACTTTAAACATTCTGGGATCCTGTGACCACTCTGTCTGTAAGGATTTTCTGACACTCTTCATAGATGCCTTTGATTCTTGATACAGTTTTGTGTCATCATCAAGCCTTCTTACTCGGCTTTCCCACTCTTTTACAGATTTATTGAATATCACAGATTCAAGCACAGACCTCTGGAGAATGCCACTGCTGACTCCCATCCCATGATCATTTCTTCCTACTCTTTATGAATTTTTAGCTGACTATCCCTGCCAGTTCTGACAGATTTATTACGAGCCTGCTAACACATTAATGTATTATTACCAATCTCCTTCAGCTTATTGCTGAGGCATGATATTTATCATTGCACAATAGCTAACACATTATGCCTTGACTTACCTCTGTGGGCCATTTTCCTCCCACGGTGCACTTGTTTTACTTCTTTGGGTTTCTGGACTGTTTTCATTTTTCATCTTTTTAAAGCTAAAAAGTACAGACACATTTTTAAAATCTATATTGTACAGACCATATTTCTTTTCTTCTCTCCCCCTGACCTCTTAGAAAACTGATCTTAGGGGCATGCAGTCATTAGAGACCCCCACCCTAGTATACAGCTATTTGTCTGCTACGTGAAAGGAGGAGAACAGCTGCTATGTAAACTAATCTCACCTAGATAGACTGGATAACGTAAAAATCAGATCTACAGTCTACAGTCTCACAATTACAGTTGCACCAAGGATCAATCTTGCCTCAGAACAGATAAGATTAGATGCTTAAACAAAAATTCTAAGAATGGGGCAAATACCCAGGACGGCTGACAGCTCTCCACAATGTTCAGTTAATAAATGATGGAACCAAAGGCTTTAAATAACCATCCAAAAAAAAAAAAAAAAAAAGAAATTTGGATGGAACAACTTCTGCAAGCCTAAGAAGCCCGGCTTAAGAGATATATACCAGGACTTGCAACCAGTCTCCCGCCCCCATCTATGGGAGTAGGGGAAAGAAACAACAGGATGATGTTGTGCTTTTTTTAATTTTTTTTTTCTCACACTGTCAAGTTTTACAGCTCTCACCCCACTAATGCATCCAGACAGCCTGCTTGCTACCCCTCCAAGTGCTGGATGGCGGCCTGGCTGGAGCATGCTTTATGCCTCTCTTTCTCTCCTACAGCTTAGTCATGCCTTTCCTGCACAGTCACAGCCTGTGCTTACTCATGAGATAAACAAGCAGTTCACACAACACAAGACTAGATAGTCATATTAGTTCCCACTAATCTCTTCAAGAAGTATTACTGACAGCACCCCACTAAAAACATCCATATTACAGATGCTCCTCAAGTGCATCTTAAGCATCAAAAAAAGCTTTTACAGATGCTTGCAAGAGAGGAGGACAAAAGCCAGGCTGCATTGCTCAGAGCAGGAGGCAACAGACTCAGCTTGATGAAGGCTACTTAGCTCACTAATCCACTTTTAACCTCAGCCTTTGGTTATTACAGGTCACTGAGTTAATCATTCAATTCTCACACAGTGAACCAAGTTCAAAGTTACAGTAGGTCAGCAGAAAAAGAAATTAGAGTCCACTTTATCAGGTAAATCATCTTCTTAATACTGTACTCATTAATTATTGACTCACATGTGCACAGAATCTATTTCACAGACTTAAAAACATAAGCTTACTGCAGACCAAGCAGATTACTTGGGTAAATATTTCTGTCCTGTACTCCAGAAAACAACTTAAAACTCTCAGATCAAGGTTGAGTTTAAAGAAATTTAGATTATGATTTCAGAACTTATAAAAGAGAGACGCAAAGAAATAATCCTGTGAGGTGAACTACCTGCATCAGATTCCTGAGTCGTTACTCACTAAGAGCTTAACACTCTTAATAGCTAGAGAGCTACAGCATGGCAGCACTTCAGATACACACATTATCTCCAGGAATGCAGTTGCAAAAGGGACTGAGTTAACTCAGAATATTTGAAAAGACTGGGATCTGAGATTCGTGGGAGATTACTGCTTTGTTTTTTTCCTCTGTTTACCTTGAATTCTTACCACTATGTAGAAACGGTCAAAGATACATCTCAGCACTTAAGCTACAAAACTCAGGTCATAAGAGCTGCTTTGCAAGAATGTCTGGCAAGTAAACCAGAAACTAACGTGGAATGGAGTAAAATACCAAACTGTAAATACCTCACACAGGGAGTGTGTTCCCTGCCAGGTATACTCAGTTTGGTGGACCTAGCAACTGTTTTACAGGCAAAGATGAGAAACAAACCAAGGAAACTACAAAACACACAGGTATTTCTTTTTTTCTGTGTATCTGGCACACAGATAAATATCTGGAATGCAAAGTGGTGATAGCTCTAATTTCTTAATAGAAAATGTGCAAGAAAAACAACTTTTTTTTTTGTTAAAAGTGATCAACTTTTATTTTAAATATGCATTAGCGAGAAACTGCTCAAGAATTATTTTTAAAATATAAAGTCAAAAACTAAACTCAGAAACTGTGAAAATGTCATGTTGAAAATGACATGTTGAAAGTCTTTTATTCTGTTCCCTGATGGACAATCTTCTTATAAGTTTTTACCTCTTGAGGCAAATGGATAAGAAGCACAGACAGCACTAACTGTAGCTAAGGGCTCTCCCTTCCCAAAATGAACATCTGTGAACTACAGAACAAGCATATCTCTTGCTTTGCCTCCTTCTCATCCCTTGAAAATCCTGCATTGTTCAGCGCATCCTGCTTAGTGGCTGAGCTTCAACAGACTGAAATGGCACATCTTAAACTTTCTCCTAACTGATCCAAATGCTTGCAACACTGCATTCAAATTCCCTCAAACTGAGGAAGCAACTTAACTTTGACCGTCTTGTTTTAGGAAACTGGTATAGTAACTAGGCAAGAAGAAACATTATCCAAGACTTTGAAGTAAGTTGTTAGACCCTTCCTGAGAGGCCAGTCCAGGTACTCAGCCAGAATGTGAAACCCGGAGGTTTAACAAATAGATTCAGCTCAGCTCAGAAAACTTCTCAGGGTTACTGGGCATGCAGAGACGCAGACACTTAGGCAAGTAAGCAAAAAAGTTAGGTGCTGAGTTCCTGACTCATGGCTTTGTAAGATCACTGTTTTGAGTCAGGCACCTAAATTCCACCTAAATTAAGGGTGGGGATGTAAATCCTCTTCTGAATTTGAGCCTCATCTGTTTCTCTCAAACACACCTACTAACTAGAGATGCATATTTCAACACTGTAAGTTTAACACAGCAGACCAATAAAAACAGAAGAGTCATGGCAATTCACTGCTGTGAAGAATCAGGTACAAGTATTCATGAGTTTTATGCTGTATTATTCCTGGATTTATCAGTGTAATAAGCAAGAGACTGAAAGACTCAGACTTGCTGGAGGGGAGGCCGTGCCTGACGTGTCCCCTGCCAAGCAGAGCCAGCCACATACAGAGGGAGAGGGCACATGCCCTGCTCCCGTAGTGGTGCCACTAGCTTGAAGCACCTGAAGGAGCGAGTGGTGGGGGAGACAGGACTTCATACGTGTCCTGAACCAAGAGCAAGTGTCAAAATCTTATTTTTCATGTTTATATCTTGGACTATTTATGTCTTGAACTGTTTTCCTATTAATGTGTCCAATTCAAGGGTTTTTGAGCACCATATGCCATTTGGAAACTCTATCAGTCCAAAAGTCAAGGTTTATTATTACAAAGTATCAGCCAATGTTTTATGACCTTTGTCAGCAGACAAAAATCAGGGAACCCTGAATTTTAAGGAGAGGGGAAAAAAAGTATAATTATTAAATGAGTTCCCCTACCCAGTGTAACACATGTTCTTCTAAAATCTGGAAGTGAAAAGCTGGTTTATTTACCTTTTTGCTGGAGAAGGTGCAATAATTTTGGTAGTTCCTTCATTCTCCCCATTTGTTATAATCTGATTTATGCTGTTAGATCCTGAAAAAACAAAGAACACAAAACAACCCTTTAGCGCTTCCTTTGCACATCAATTCTGCCCAATTAGTGTATTAAAATCCTACAGAATCCTACTGAACACAATACAGTATGTGAGACAAATAACAAACAAAACATCGGGTGTATGCTAACGGTGTACAGGGAGCACATTTTGGTTTCTTATTTTTATTTCTAGTTATATCACATTAAAAGACAGCTCAGCACAGGTGACATTCATTACACTTCCCTAAGATATGGAAGAATTAGGAGCCGTTGCTCCTACACAAGGAAGAACGTATATCATACTTGTATACATTTTGAAGAAGTTCAGAAATCTCCACTATAATATCTATGGCCTCTAAAACAATCCATGGCCATAAAACAATCAAAAGCAAGATTAAAGGTGGTGGTTTTTTTTTTCCTTTTTTCTTTTCTTTTCTACCTAAGAAACATGAAATAGTTGCAATGTACATAAAGTAGTTGTGAATTGATACAGCAAGATTATACACAAAAATATCTCCTAAGCAGGAAAACAACTGATGGATCTGAGAATGACTGAGAGCTAATAATCTAAATGGAGAGACGCAATAAAGAGTAATACCCTAACAGAAACAGCCAATGCTCACTTCCAATGAGCCGGAAACTCCTGGCCAGTATTTAAAGGCTTCCTGCCTATTTTCCACGTTTGTGCCCAATGCCCTATACACTTGGTCCTGCTCTTCCTGCATGGTTGGCACTGGAGCCCCTTAGCAAAGCCTTTAGAGGGAACACAGAATGAGAAGGAAAATGCTCTGTCCCTTTTTTCCCTTACTTTAGGCTTCAAAGAAACAGAATGGTGCCTTCATTGTTTAGAAGCACGGAGGGCCACAGGAGCTAGGCATATGATATAGGTTAAAATCAAAATGACATGATAAAGTTATGCTACACAGCTGCATACATCTCAGTATTCTTGAAAGGAAAAGCATCAGTCTATTTGAACTGGTATGTAGAGTAGGCACATCATGGAGATCTGTTAAAGCTTCAGCAAAAAAGAAAAAATACAGCAATCACCAGGACAGGTTGTTTTTTATCCATTTTATTTTTTTGTTTTCATCCTCTGCCATTAATATTCGTCTGTGCTATTTCTGAGGGAAGGAGATAGGGAAGGCACAGGAGAGGCTATGTGCCAAACAACTTCTACAGAAAGAAAATTACCTGATCTATGGAACTATTCCAAGACTTCCAATGAAACTGAATGGCACTGCAATTTCTCTATTAAAATGTGAACTATATATTCTCCGTTCACTTTAATGCCCATCTAAGGAGATTTGTTTAATGCATTAGTTTTAAAAGGGTCTGTTTGCCTAAAGAAAAAATATGTGACCTTTTTTTTCTTTTTCCATATGGAGATGTTAAAAAAGCATTTTTTCTTCAATATGCATGTACTTTTATTCACCTCAATGGATAAACTCTGTAATTTCTAACAAAACTGCTCCCATCTTCTAGAAGCAGATTTCACATAAAATACCAAAACATGATACTGAGATGTGCCTCAGTGCTAATGTATCTTAGTCCCAGACAAGACTCTTGAAACTTGTTCACTGAAGATATTCCATCACATATTGATTGAAACGCACAAGACTGATAGCACGAAAATGCTACATTTTGGGGAATCAACTGCACCATCGTTTTAATGCACTGGTACACATTCAGGGCCTTTTTGTGGTTAAAACTATATATGAATTTCTAAAATCAAACAAGGACTCTACTCTGAGTTTATTCCATAGCATGTTCAGCTTTAACCCCTTTAACATGCAAAGTCTCTGGGTCTATTCTGCTTCCACACAGGCATCTGCTGCTTCCACACAGGCATCTGAGATAACCTAAGGTATCCTGTCTGGACATCAACCTCCAGAAGGCTGTGCTTCTCCAAAGGCTCCGCCTGCTAATTTTCTGAGGATACCTCAGATATGGTAGAAGGTCTTAAGTAGAATTAGTCATCTTGTCTAGGTAACTAAGTCTAGTCCTTTGTGTCCTTACCTTTGTGCTTTGATTTTACCACTGTTGTTTTTCTTCCACCCCATCTTCCCCCCCCAACTTTCTTTTTTTGCAGTAACAGAGTTTACTACTTTATCTACTTAGTTTTTCAGGCTAGGGCCCACCAAAGGAGCTGAGACGGCCCAATCCTGTTCCCCTTTGTTCCTCTGAAGTACAGGCAGAAAGTCCTTGAACGCCCAATGAAGCAAAGCTTGTGCCTCTTTGCTTTTTAAATGTTTATGCAAATTTAAGAACTAGGAAGAATACAGAATATTCTAACCAGAATGCACACAAATTCAAGGGCAAAGGAATTATTGATTAGATATTCTCAAAGAACACTATTCTATCCAGGAAGAGTTAATCAGCGTTACTGACTCACTGCAGCACTGCACATCTAAACACAGCCTCTGTGATACTGTATCACTAATTAACTTACTCCACAATAATAAACACAAACACACTAACAATAACCCCATTGCTATATCTACAATACTGTTTCTCACATGCCAACGTAATAAGCCTCTCAGATATACCTTAGATAGACAGAAATCTTGAACATCTCCCTTGCACAAGTTCTCCTGGTTGTTTACCTCTAGTTAAATAAAAATTAGGGTCCGTTTCCTTAGAACTGAACTTTTCCAGTAAAATAAATGCACAAGCTTTGATTTTCTTTTATAGCAATCTTGATCCCAAGTTGTTTTTTTTTCAAATTTAAACATACCATTACATTTTAAAAACTTCAGAAATGTGTCACTTCAGGGGCCTGGCAAAACTAATGATGTCACGTCTGCTTCTTATCAATAAGACTCATTCCATTGACATTGCCTGGAAGTAGTGTTTATATTTAAATCTGTTAATGAGGGCAGAAGATAAGGTGAGCAAAAGGAAAACAGTGAGTTTGTGCTCTGCACTGCATGTTACTAAGAGCTAATAAAAGCTGATGCACTTCTGTATGTCTAGACAGTAATGTAGCTCAGCTTACTCTGTGATAACATTTACTTATCGAATTGATTTCCAAACCAGTAGTCTCAAAGGTTTTATTTACCTCACACCATAGACATGAAATGCCAAAGTGGCCAAACCCAGGCTTTTACAAAATCTAGATTTTAAAAAAACCTTTAAATCATTCACAGTTTCTCTAGTGCTAATTTACCTCAGGTACAAGTTATAGAGTTGCCTGTTATACGTTTATCTCCTCCAAAAAAAGTCAAAATCAGTTCCAGTATTTGGGTGCTCTTTTACATTGCATAGGCTTGCCAGGACCAGGAGGGTGACGGCGCATGCTCGGCACTACAACAACTGCACCGCAATTTCAATACTCACTTCTGATTTCCCACCCTGTTTTAAATCAGAATCGTGACTTTTATTCTGCCCTAGCTTAAACAACTACCCAGTGCATGAGGCAGTGATGAATCATGTCCTCCGTTCTAAACAATGGCAAACACTAAGCAAGGCATCCTCCGGTGCTGAATAAACTCGGAGCCGTGTTAGCATGTTGTTACATGGGGGTTTTGCAAGCTTGTGGAGCCAGGGTAATGAGGCCTTTCATCGGGCAGCCCCAACGCGCGGTTGCGAAAGCCCAGCGAAGTACCAACCCCCTCACACCTGAATGGGACAGAACAATGCGCGATCCTATTCCACTGTTTGAGCTTATGATTTATAACCAGAACAAAAATTTAACTCTTTCTTAACCAAATTGAAGGGAACACGCAAACTAAATAAGCCACGTGTATCTCAAGTTTGAGTTTCCAAAACCAAAACTACCTTTCTCTTTCCATGCATGAAATCAAAAACTAATCTAATCATACAGGAGAGAAAGATAAAACTATATTACAAAAACATCGATTGCACAGACATTGAAGTTTCCTGGTTTGATTTTTCCACTGACTTTAGAATAGTTGACAAATAATATGTATTAAGCAAGTAATAAAAAGAGAGGTTATTCTCATATGGTTTCTAGGAAAATAATCTGTTGTGCTAAATCTAAAATGTCAGTCTTACCAAGACAGTAAGCCAGTGGCAGTGGCTATTAATAAAAAAAAGCCAGTTTCTTCTTGTTCACATTAACATCTTCTTCAATCTCTCCCTTAACACACACACACAGACTTTTTTTTACCAAAAATATAGAAATAAATACAGCTATTGTTTTGGCACCTGCTTTAACCCCGAACCAGGAGTTCGCCAACTGGTTAAGATTTTTTCAATGGCCATTGAAAAGGAAACAGTTTTAGTGACTCAGCCATTTAAAAGACAGCTGATCTCCAAATTTAAGTGACAAGGAAAAACAAAAAAAAAAAGAAGGAAAAAAGAAGTGTGTTATATAACATTTGATAACAGCAGAAAAAGGGTATAAAATGGAAGAACAAAGTTAAACTGGAGGCATCAGAAAAGTCAGAGCCCTTTCATATGCATCTCCATGATGGAGGCAGTGCAGAATGCACATGTTGCAGCCTGCATACACTGAGACACTGATACATCTCATTGCCCTCCAAATTCTGGGCCCATTCTTAGTACTGACAGGTAACAAAAAACAAAACAGGTAACAACTGTCTGCAGCAAGAAAATATTTTCTTCGGAGATTTATTTTGGCAATTTTAAAAGAGGAAAAAGGTAAAGAAGTCAGTGAGGAAAGATGCTGGACTTGGAGAAGGTGAGAAGGAAACTTGAAAGAACTATCTGCTAGAGGGTTTGAAAGACAGCAGAGTAAGTGGAGCTCTACTTTTCTTTACAACATGACAAATCGAAAGCCATATCCAACTGGGTACCAACAGAAATGTTGTTTAACAGAAGATACCTTAATAAATCTGTAATTTACAGAAGCAAAAAAAAAAAAACAGCATATTACAAATGCTGAACACAGCACAATTACTCTTATTATACCATAAAGAAAATAAAATTAAAAAGAGTAGTTATCAACGACAACTACTATTTTAACATGCAGTGTCATATACACTTTAGTCACAGAAAGCTTTAAGCACCTCATCAGACTATTTACAGCACCAATCTCATTTCTAAGGTCAAAGTTATTCTGTACAAGTAAAATTTGCTTGGTTGACAATATTAACCCACTGTAGAAGGCATCAACAAACAAAATCTGACTTCTTGTGTTATCTGAACTCAGCACTGTAATTACACTACACTTCAATACCCAGATGGCAGGCAGAAAAGGGACTGAAAACATCAGACATGCTAACTTGCTTCTGAATCCCAAGATGTCACCCAGAATCAAAACTGGTGAGCTCTAGATATATATACTTGCTTTTTTTAAAAAAACAGGGACTCTGAAAGTTTTCTGATGATATATTAGGCTACGATAGAGAGAGAGCTTACTTGCATTTTAAAGCTTAAACAAGTTTTCCTCGAACCACTAATATGTACGCACATACACGTAGCTGAGTTCTCTTGAAATTTGAACAATTGCTGACATGAGTGAATGGCTGGCACCATAGCCACATGGAGAACTGGAGCTTGACAGCAGAAATTTTTGTTGCCTCCATTACCAGATTTCAGGAAACATTCATTGTTTTGGGTACAGCTCCTGGGATGTGTGTTTAATCTTAAATGTTTCCTCTGATGCCTGCAAAAACTTCCAGCTTCCCCTGACATTTTCAGAATGCATTTACAACTTTCCAACTAACAAATCTGAAACATGTTAAAACTTCAGAGGGCATGGCATTTACTTCCATTCCACTTAATATCAAAATAAAAGGATTCTGCACCACTTTTACCAAACTGGGAAAAGTATGTAAAAAGAGACACCTTAAGGCTATAGAATCCCAAGTAAGCAACACATGCAAGAATTCTTCAAACACAGTTTTAAAGAAATAAAAAATATGTGCTGCTTTTATTTAAACTTCAATAAAATACTTCACACTTGGACCACCAAATCTGGATTGTTATCATATTTGATACACTTTTTGTTACTTTTATTCACAAGAAAGGAGTTTTAGATCCATTTAAGATTGTATCTACTCTGACCACTCTGGAGCAGTGTCCCCCAGGGGTCAGTCCTTGGTCCGGTCCTGTTCAGTCTATCCATCAATGACCTGGATGAAGGCACAGAGTGCTCCCTCAGCAAATTTGCAGATGATACGAAGCTGGGAGGAGTAGCTG
>JAWLRI010000607.1:654700-672840 GCA_034781795.1 Crypturellus tataupa
CCCAGAGAGGCTGTGCAGTCTCCTTCTCTGGAGATCTTCCAAACCCGCCTGGATGCCGCCCTGTGCCCCGTGCTCTGTGTGTCCTGCTGGAGCAGGAGGGTTGGACTGGGTGATCTCTAGAGGTTCCTTCCAACCTCAACCATTCTGGGATTCTGTGAGATGACTGAAATGCATCTGTTCCCTAATTTTGATTCACATCAGATCTAACTAACAAGCAAAAAAGGTTTTTTATATAGTCAGTTTCTCATGTTTTCTGAAACTGAACCTGAAGCGAGCAAAAAAAAAAATATATATATATATATATACATTCTTCCCAGGACTCTGTTTAGCAGTACTATCGTGGGAAGCCATAAAAGGAGCAGAAAAATAGAAGATTTGTTATCAACTACTATGCATCAGCAATGCAAAGAGAAAATACACAGGACATATCTAGAGAAGAAAGGAGACAAATCTGGAAATCAAAAAGGTGCGTGAGAAGGAAAAATGAATAACGTTAACTTCAGAATAATGCAAAATATCTGAAAAAAAAAAAAGATGCCAATTTAAAAAGACTTAAAATTCACTTGCAGAAGGAACAGTTATAGGAAGAAAAACAACCAAAAACATTCAAAAGTTTTAAGTCTATTTACAGGAAACTCGTAGTCACTACAGCAGATATGAAGAAACCATGAACGTAGGGAAACATGAAAGAGAAGTCAGACATCTATAGACTGTGAAATAATTTCAGTAGTAAAGAACAATGTCCTTGTCTACTGAAACATCCTTCTGATGACATATATGACAAGAATCTGACCTGAAACTTAATATAGGTTTGTACTTATGCTTTGTACTGTTTTAATTTTGTGGAAGGTCACAAAGTCATGAGACCTCCGTTAGATCAGTCCCACAAATACATCTCTACAGCCTGACAACCTCAGGCTTCGTAAGGATCTTAACGTCTGTGCAAGATAGACAATAGGCTTAACTTGGAGCAAAAAAGGTAAAACTAAAAGCTTCAAAACTTTTCTAAATGAAATCCAAACACGTGGAGCCTCATGGGAACTCTCAAGAACTGCCAGGGATTACAAAAAAAAAAAAAAAAAAAAAATCTATGTACGTTGAATTTTCAAGAGCGAACACACTGCTCATGCCCCTCTGGTAATCACTCTACCCACCGAACTGGAACTAAGACTTCCAATATAGAAGTCAAGCAATATTTTTACACAGCTATTTTACACACAAAAGAAACCATTTCAGATTTTATGATTTAATTTACCTTAAGATTTCTAGAATAGATGATCCAGGCCTGGAGTGATTTCATATAAATTCACACAGATGTAGTCACCTGTGTAAAGCTAAACAGTACTCTCAGATCTCTGATATTACAGACTTTCTGCAATGTAATGATTCACTTCTGTTAGAAAAGAACGCATGACTTACACTTAATATGCAGGATCTTGGTCCTTCTTCTTTCATTTCTATATTTTACATTTAGGTAAAGAATCCTTTGCTACATTTATACTTATATAATACATGAATAGAAAGTCTGAGGGCAGTAGGAAGAGAAGCCAGGGTGCTTTGTTTGTTTGTTTGTTTTTAATTTTTAATTAAAAAAAATAATAATAAGGTATTTCTACCATTTCCCAGTTTGCCACTGAACTTAAGGAAAAGATTCCCATTAGGGGAAAAAAAAAAATCTTAGTCTATTTTATTTTTCTTCCTAAAGTTTTTGAATTTTTTCATACAAATGATACATAACACCTGAAAAATCTATTAGGCACCTGAAAAAGAGAAAATATAGTTACAGTTTCTCATGATTGAAAGATTTCAACAGGTACTTGTGATGTCATTTTTTGAAGAAATTGTTTTCCAAGATGATGAAAGTTCATCTCGAATGGTTAATTAAAAATATTGATCATAAACTATTGGTCAGAATATCCTTTACTCACCCTTACTAGTACTTACTTAGCAATTTAGGCATTAAGGAAGGAACAGGGAAGTGATGCAGATCATATATATCAACAGGGAAGATATGGAATTCAGATTTGGGGAAAAAAAAAAAAAAAAACCACAAACACTGTCTGCCAGAAATCAGGGGAGAGGACAAGAAGTCTTCTGTTGACACTCAGACTTACTTAGCTGTATTCAAAGGAACAGCACACATCTAAAAATTAAATACCATCTCATGGTGGATGCTTGCAATGACACAAACAGTACAGCTATAGTGTATCAAAGACTAAGATATGAAGCCTAACAGATTTATCCCTATGGTCTTCTACCAACACAAGCAGAATTCATAATTCCTGTATCATTTTTTCAATTATGTGTAGAAGGATTCAGCCATTTACTGCACTAATTCCAAAATGATTCTGCATACAGCATATTTAGGCCTAGGTTCTCTGCATTTACTTTTAAGCTGATTTGATATATTGTAGCAGTACTGTGATTATCCTCACAATTTGTAAGTGCATATTTAAAAATAAAGCATTACTAAGGGCAGCAACATCTATGTTCAATTATTCTCTCCTAACAAAATTAACTCATATATAGGTAAAGCAAGGATAATCTTACCCTTTAAAATCATGTATCTTATGTTTCTATTAAGAAGCAAAATCTCTACTATCTTGAATGATATCACTTCTATACATGTAGTGAGAGTTCGCTGGGTTTGTTTTCCTAATTTATACAACTGAAAATTAAAAGAAAGAGATACTCTATTTCTATTAACAATTATTAGGAAATGACAATTCCATTTGCTGAAGCTCACTGTTGCGTGCTGCCTCACAAACTACTCCATGCTATTTATCCTGTTGCTTTCAAAGTGCTCAAGTGTATTGAAAATGCAGTGTTACAAAACTCAATGGCAATGTCTTCAGAATGGTCCCGTTCCATCTGTTCACTCTGAAGTCCGTCCTCACCTCTGGCCATGCAGCCCTTCCTTCCTCTCTTCACCAGCTTTGGTGCTTTTCTTATATTTTTTGAAGCCTACTGTGCTAGTCAATCAAGCAGAAAAAGACTTATTTTCTTATGATATTTTTGTTTGTGTCTGTGACTTGCACTAGCTCCTTCAGGGTCAGAGGAGCCGAAGAGATGGGATGAGGAAGGGGGCAGGACCCCAGAGCAAAAAGCTGTCAAGGAAGCCATGTACTCCCTGCAGCACCATCTAGTTACTGTGCTGCCTACCTTCTAATCCTGAGAGGGCCAAGAAACTACAAAACTGGGAAGATAAACATAAAATACTCTTCTTCTTAATGCTTTCAAAGCTTGTCCTTTAATCTCCAGCACATGCTGAAGTTCACACTGCCACAGCCTGTGGGAGGGATAGACCAGCACATGAGATGCCCTACTACACTATTAGCTTATGATACTCTGTCAATCAAATATGTAAACACAGTCTTTGACTGTTTTATCTGTCTGAAAGCACCTAGAAAACTGCATTGCCAGGGCAATTGAGATCTCCTGCACTACGAGGTTGGTAACTGCTATAGCCCTGTAACCCATCAGCTCCCATCTTACTGAAAGCATGTTAGCAACACACTCAGAAGAGACCAGCCAGAGAGTACCTGCCCTACCTGGTCATTGCTAGGTAGCCCCAAAATGCTGCTGGGACTGCTACAGCTGACATATTACTCAGAAAATGCCTATATTGCCTTTTCCAAACATTTCCAAGCTGGCTTGGTCACACTAATGAGATTACAGAGCTTCAAGTACAGAGTGTGTCCAGTTAGCTCAGTGCCAAGACAGAGCAAATCTTGAGCCTGCCTGCAAGGGAAGACAAAATAATGAAAGGTTTTTCCCTCTGGGGACCAGAAGATCCCTTGTTTGTGAAGTTTATGGATTGCTTCAGAGATAACATGGAAAAACAGGCCTATTGTCAGTAGACTTGCATTAGCTCCATGGGGCACTGCACTTTCATCAGAATTTTTTAAACTCCACAGATCAAAAATGTCTGAGACCCAATGTCTCAGAGCAGGCCACAGCTGCTCTAATCTATGACAGGACATACATCAGCCCTATCAGTTCAGGTTTGGGAAATGAAAAAATACTAAACAGAAACTCTGCCAAAATAGAGGCTCTCTTCAATTGCACTTAATATTTAGCATAAGGACCTTGTCCTTGCACACTGCATGGGCATACACATCTAAGAGAAATGTCAGTATTATCTCTGAAGCTACTGCCTCCAAAAACTATTCTTCGCCAGGCCAGGCACACACCTGGATACTATCAATTATTTCCTTCAATAGGAAATACTTTGTCTTCGCATATTTACACAACGCATACCCATCATAGCTTATGTAACAGAGAATGTATTACTGGTTACACGAGGTCACCTGAAATCTCCAGTTAGATAATTATCTCTAGGCATATTATACAAGTCAAGAATTAAAATTAATAACGCTGTACTACTACACATAAAGCATGTCAAGTTTTAAAAGCATCTCAGGCTCATATTATCTCAACAATTACAAAAACATTACTAAAGAATAACTTACAAAAAACCTGACATGAATACTTTACCCAGGAATTTTAATTCCCATTTTCCTTCAAAAATATTGATTATCAAAGACTTAGCTATCAGGCCTTAAGCCATTCTTACAACAATGTGGTGACTCACAAGATGATTAAAAAAAGTTATACGGAATGTATTAACATCACTGTGCTAGCTCACCTTCACCACCACTCTGACTTAAGTGGACAAAAATAGAAAAGAGGCAAAAGTTATTTCTAATTTTTAAGCTATTATAAAAATCTAAATGCTATATTTTTGATGTAATTATAAATTAAATTAGACTTAAAAATAGGAAGAACATCTCTTCATCCCCCGTTCCATCATCTCAAGAAATTGCTTAAGAGGATCAAGTAAAGAGCTCCTGCTCTTATAAATTACATACACCACATAAGTCATATACCATTTTTTTTTCCATTTCAAGTTACGTTATGTGCAAAATGGGTATGTACACAAGGTATGTATGTACACATATGGTAGGTATAGAAAGGGGTATAAGGGGTATAAGACTACTATACACTAATTAAAAGCAGAGTCCAGGGTTTTCCTATACAAAAGGATAAAAACCTTGTTTTCAGATAAATTTGAACAAGCAGAATGGGAACCATTATGTGCTTTGGAATAGCCTTGAAGTTCCTCTTACATACATGCATCAGTTGCTGATAAGGCTCCTGAAAAATGTCTTTGCCCACTTCACCTTATAAATTCAGCTCAGCTGAGCCTCTTCACCTAGCTAAGGAAGATTGCGGAGGAAGGCTTGTGTTGCAATTATATAAATCATTTTTAATTGCACTGCTTTAGGAGTTTGTTCTGACTTGAAACAAACGAAATTTCAAAATCCATCGCAAAGGAAAAATTTCAGACTTCCAAAGAGTCTTCTGTTAAAATAAGAAATAAAAAAAAAAAAAAAAAAAAAAAAAAAAAAAAAAAAAAAAAAAAAAAAAACCTTTCTGCAGACTGAACTCACTCAAATTCCTTGATTAAAAAAAAAAAGGCATGAAAAGTTAAGCCACTTTGCATAAACCCTGTCAATCAGTGAAATCGTTCACTTACACGTTCAGACTCATTGCAAACAAAGCAAAAGGAACTCCTTACACAGAGAAGGCTCACAGGTAGTTAGCGAACCCTTCCAATTACGCGTGTTCACACATCATATCCCTTGTGATTAGACTCAATTTTGTTGCGCTGGAGGCCTTGGGCAGGCCTCCAGATTCCTGGATGATATCCATTACGGTTTTTCATCAGCCATGTATGCTAGTATGAACTGTGCATAGGTATTATCAGATGGCTATCTATTTTCTTAAGAATCACTTCCAAATCACTAGTCTCAGAGTCAGGACAAGCTAGAGATGGTCAAGTATTAAGTATTTTGTTTACGAAAAGACAGCAATAATAGAATTAAAGGAGGAAAAAATGTGACAATACAAGCAAAATAATAAAAATTAAAACCAAAATACCAGTAACCATGTTGCAAACAATAGCAACAGGTATATAGGAATAATATAAATAATGAGGTTGTTAAATATATAGTAAATTTTCTCATGGAAGCACAAGAGATTACAATGCAAAGCACGTTACAACAACACAGCATAAGTATCTTGTGTTAAGTAAATCATCAGAAATGAAAACAATATAAAGTACAAACTCAGCAGCAGCAATGATAAATAATTTATTTTGACACAAGCACCCCACAGTATATTCTCTGGGTAACCTAAGGACATGGAGTTTAAGCAAGATTTTTAAATGCATCCATGCAACAAGCATGTTCTCCTCCACCCCATAGGAACTGCACATTCAAAGTAATTTGGTAGGTTTAGAAAAGCCTCAGACAAATTTATCTGAAGAGGAGAAAAGTCACCATAAGTAACTGCGTACAGGGAAAAAAGCAACACTTCACAGGGCACTAAAAGCATCAAAAACTTCCTCTTTTTGAGCAGGTATATATGTGGAAAGTCTCAATAAAAGTAACTTGCATGTGGACACGAACTAAAATTCAGACTGTAGAGTTTTCATTAGGATAGAGAAGCTGCATACAATGCAGACAACACATCCAGCTCTTAGCTCTACATGATAGACCCACTTGGATGCAGTCCTGTGCCAGGTGCTCTAGGGGACCCTGTATGCGCAAGGAGGTTGGACTGGATGATCTTTAAAAGTCCCTTCCAACCTTAAGGATTCTATGATTTTATGATGTTAACTCTACGCCTCTATGCCTGTCTCAGGCTCTATGTCTCTCTTCCGAAATCTCATGTTCTCCTCAAATAATTTTAATAGACCTATTTGTAGATCAATTCCCTATGAAGGACAGTCATCAGCCTACTAAATCGTATCACCTGTGCGCCTTCTCCCTGGTGTTTGGGATGCTTTCCTTTCTAGCAGTTGTGCTCCCTGTTCAATCTTAACTTCTCCTTTCAGAGCAGTGCTCTCCCCAAGCGTTTTTTAGACTCTTGCATTCACTTTCACTCAGTGCTTGGAGAAGTTTATGTATTTAAAGTACATCTTTCTTAATCCACTATGCTAATGTTATCAAATGCTATTAAAGGAGAAAACGTAACATTCCAAGATGGCCAGATGGAAGTAGTAGTTCGACTCTACCCTTGTGACTACTTCTGGTGTCTTTCAAACTTCATAATCTGTTAACATCTTCCTAGTAAAATGAGTTGTCTGGAAACGAGTTACATATTCCAGATTTCCTGTGCTAGAAGGTGGCATTCAAGGATGCAGCATGAAGCAACAAGTATTTTATCTCCTGTCACATACTGCAAACTCATTCTCAGTGAAAGGACAAAGTAATACTAGTTATTTTAAAGCATGGAGGAACAGAAGAAACCTGGGAATAAAGTTTTTTCTTTTTTGGAGTATGATAACACATGATCATACAAATCTACTGATTAAGTATTACAATGATTTTAATCCACAGACTAAAACAACTGTTAATTCATTCCAAAAATATTTTTGGAGTAGTAAGATTCTTTATCAAAAAGTAGAGGACAATATTTTTGGGCCATTTTAGCATTTCTTTAAGCTGTTAGGATATGAAATACTATAGAAGCACTTCAAGTAAGTGTTAACTGCAATGTAGATTACAATGATGGTACACACCCTTGTACTTACTGTTCTTTTAAACTATTTCCTAAAAATACCTGTTGGAACTCGAAATTGCCAACTGCTGTCAAAGTGTTTCTCTTATGATCATAATATTAATTGTTCACAGTCTTTATAAGTCATCAACATTCACAATCCAAACTTAAGTATATTTTCCAAAGCTTCCAGGTTTCGTTTTCAGCATGCTAACATTTGCAATTCCAGATGGTTCAAACAAAAACTATATACATGTGACATGAAAAAGAAATTAGAGCATCATTTCAATGCAATTCACTTTTAAGTCAAACTAGGACTTGTTTGTACATGAAGAGGCATTCATCCTTGAAATGAAACAGTTTTCCCAACCTTCCTCCAGCCTCCAAACAACTCTTGGATTTCCATAAACATATCACCAGAAATAAACGTCCCATAGAACACACACTGAAGAGAAACAAACCACTTCTGAGTAACGAAAGCGAAACTTACCAACACATCTCCACAAGCAAGAAATACTATGACCAAAAGAACCAACAAAATCCATCAGTGCTACAGATGGATTTCCTAGAATGTAACAAAAGCAGAAAAATAATCTCTTGAAAAAATTATGGTTGAGACTAACCACCACTATACAGATGAATAAACTTACAAAGATGACCTCAAAGGCAAAAAAAAACCCTCAGTTTCCAGCAAGGAAATATTTATCACAAAACAACTGTTCTGTCCCTAAGCTTTCATTCCTGAAAATCCAAAGAGATCTAAAAAATATTTTCAAAAAAATTACTCGGTAAACTAAACTCAGCAAACTAAACTCGTAACTGAGACAGCTACCAAAAAGTCACAGACTGAATGTAAATATTTTGTAACACTTCTTAAACATTGTTTTTTTTGTGCTTCACACTTCTCCCTACATCCTCAAACTTCTCGCCCATCATCACCTCCCAAACTCTCTGTGCTCCACAAGTGACAAATATCTTTTTTTGGTCCCACTTACTGTACCTTAAAACTTCTTGGCTTCCTGGAAACCTGCTATCTTGCTCCAGTGTAGATATGTATTAACTTTTCCTGTATGTTTTGTCTTGTTTAAGATCACAAGGTAATACCATAAGCGTGATATTGTAGAAGTAGTCGACTAATTCATAGAGTATAGTATGGAAACTTGTAAAATCTCTATGTCACTATGTCTATGTTTACTGATGCTCTCTTCCTACACTTGCAAAACCTGCAGGTGTGGGAACCTGCATACCTGCAAAGACTGCAACCCACAAAAATCTTCCCTGCACTATCAAGAACACCCGAAACTTCAGAGTAACATCTCTTTTTGCAGTAACTATCAATAAAATTTCACACAGAGAGATGCACATAATTTCCTAATTAATTAAAATTGATGAGATTATTTTTATTTTGTTCTTTCAGGCTTGAATAAAAACTTACATCTTTTCCCACGACTCTGAGTTCAAACTGTGTTTCCTTGAAGTGAACTTTTGTAATTCTAGGCCTGTAATATGGAATAAAAAGACAGAAAGAATTCATGGAACTTTGACTTCATAAAAAGTAAAACATAAACCTGCATATATTTACATACAAACATAAAAAAGGATTCATAGGTAGTATTTTTTCTACATCTACACCTCACACAGATTTTAAGAGAAATTAGCAATATTTAAACATTTCTGCATGAGTCCAATAAAGATAAAATTGTTTTTATATTGAAATTGAAAATAACATATTTACACATTTGTACATTTATATTGAAATTAGATTGTTGAATATTTAAAATTTTGGAACAACCCAGATCAGGAATTCCAATTATGAAATGCTTTTTTCCTAAATAAAACCAACATTTGAACATAATATACATTTCTGTACAATAATATTGTTTAAACACAGACTGCACACTTAAATTGTACATACCAGAAATATTTCCCCACTTGTTTTTTATTCTTGTAGACAACAACGCCTACTGGTGTTAATCCTAAAAAATATTCAGATTTGTTTTCACCCTAGAAGATAAAACATATGTCATTCAATTATTTATATCAGAAATTTTTAACACAGTAGCAGTAAAGTTTAGAGAAAATAAGTTGCTCACATTGTTTTGTCCTTCCTGTAATGGGGAAACAGTAGCTGATCTGGTGAAAACCCCTATAATAAAACTTCTATGCATAGATGCAAAATAATAGTGAAGAATGGAAGATTACACACTCCACAGTAAAAAAAAAAATTAAAGGAATTATGTTCAGTTTTTTGGCAAATGACTGAAGTTAAGAGACTAAATTCTTTATTAAGACACGGTAGCAACATATATCCTAAACCCTAGCTAAAGTGATTTCCACAGTGATTTCTTGACTTACTTCATTATAGTTTAATTTCCCTTCAAATTCTTCTCCAAAGGAAAATGTCCAAGATCAATACCTCAATTGCAAATCATATGTGTACAAAGTACAATGAAAATTCTGATAGTGAATGGCAGAAACTCTCCAGTTCCCTTATTTGTAGTCAATAATTAGAATCACAACCTACCCCAACCTAGATTCCTAAAGTCTCAAATTTGACAAAGTCACAAGCTCTAGAAAATTTGAATCTTCTGAAGTTTCAAATCAGGCCTTTTCGAATTACTGCTTAGATGCTGAATACGGAACAATTAGAAAAATTTCCTTGAGTTCATTCTGAATTAATCTGAGAAAAGCTTACACGATTTCTGTAAGCAATTCAATTATTTTTTTTTCTTTTTTTTAGTTGTAATGGACAGTAATTAGTTAACTGTTCTCCCACTTTAGAGCAAACTACTGGCTTCAATCTTCTGTGAAGAGGTCACCAAAATATATGTTGTCAGAATGGCTCTTTTCAACCTTTTAGAGAGTTTCAGTATTTTGGGCTCCACCTTTAGAATCATCTTTTGAGGGAAAAAGATTTTATCACTTAACTTTTGTAGGGAATCGTAAAAATTGATCTAATGCCCCTGAGAATTCTATTACGAAAGAAAGGCCCGCAGAAAAGAACCAGACAGACACAGAGCACATAGAAGTCAAAAGAAGTTCAAGTGCTAGTTACTTTACTAGCTACTAGTTCTGATTTTTTCCAGTTACAGCTTCAGAAGCAATCCAGCTTTGTACTTAAGCCTTCATTACAGGGCATTATGGCAGGTACTTCTCCCTGGGAGTGAATTAGAGCAGTAACATGAACGGTTAGGAAAGTCCACTAGAAGACAGATTTTTGTTTTGCTTTCCCTTATACTTGCGTTCATAGTCATTACTACTAAATCTTATGTTGCAGTACCTTATGACTCTTAAAGTGCTTGAAAGACTGCAGGTGTTAGTGCATGAGGTTATTTACAGAGTCACTTCCATGAAGTTTAATAATAAAGAAAAAAAAAATCAGCTGTAAAAGTTAGTTCATCTGCCTGCTTCGGAGAACAGTATGGAAGAGCCCAACTAGTTCTATCCCAGCAGATCATGAACCATAAAAAATATGTGTGGCTGTAAAAGTGATAAAACTCAAGCTTATCCTGCTGAGCTCTGCCTGTGCTCCAAAACAAACTAACTACTGAAGGCAAGTTTATTTTCAATATGATCAGATAATGAAAAAAAATCTGTATCTCTTTATATCCTGCAGGACATAAACAAAGAGAAAATAAATTTTCTAGACTCTGCAAATTTAACATAATTTTTGTTGGATCATGTTGAAGTTTGTTCCAGTAACTTCCCTACTTCCTACAGGTGGAGTTGCACAGAGAAGTGGATATGAATATCATTACACCACCATGTGTATTAAGAAATACTTCATAGTGTGGACTACATAATTGTCAAGTGTAAATACATACTTAATCTGCTGATGGCATCTTGACTTCATTACTTTCAAGTAATTTCACAAAGCACTGATATCTAACTCAGTGAACTATTTACGTAACAACTCATTTGAACTTCTGATTTTCTTTTTTCAGGGAAAACCAAAAAAAAAAAAAAAAAAACACCTGCCATGAGCACAATTATTCAAACAAGACAGAATGATGTTTCTACGAGAAGCACAAAGCCTTCAGGTGATGGCTTGGATCCAATCCCAACATACATGCTGTTTTACAAAACAGGTAGAAGGATCTGCTGAGGCAATATAGAAAACTTACAATGTTGCATTATATTGCAGAGGAAAAAGCTATAAACATGCTCTAGTTCTTTAACAAAACATTCACAAATGAATATCAAAACACGGCAGACATTCTCCTATACCTTTTTGGGTTTTGGCAATGCAATGATTCTGTAATCTCTTCATCTTTCACTCACTATGTTCTTTCCAAAAGGAATAATGTGCAAATTCTTTCGTCAAACACAAGAACTACAACCCTTTTTATATTTTCTGACACTTACACTGATGCCTTCCAAATTATCAGCACTGCTTTTTTTCAATACAATTGATTATCTTTCATAAGAATAATGCAGCCACAATCTGAAAACCATCAGGCTTCATCATGTGAACAATGTAATCCATTCAGTCTGTAAATAACGTGTTTCTTGAGATTTTTGAGTACATTTTTTTTCTTTTCAGGCAGTGCCTGAAGGCTAGGCAGTCAAATACTACCCCCCAAGGAGATTTTCTGCCTTGTTGTCAAATTTAAAATATATAATTATATACAATACTTACATAAACAGGATGGAGATCCACTCCATACATTTCCAGGGATTTGGCCACACCCAAGTAATTTGATTCTGCCTCAGCAGGAACTTGACCCCTGTAAACCACATTCTGAGTAAGAACTTTGCACTTCCAGTTAGCATTAAAATAAGTTTTTTATTATTATTACTACTAAAAAAAAAAAAATGTTTGCTAGACTGGTATGCAACCCTTCCTACCATTTTTGTTAAGTGTCTTTATCTTTTCAGCATTGTATGACTGCTGGCTTCAAGTAAGTCTTCACAGAGTGGGGGAATGTTTTCCCATGGAAGTGGTGAGGCTGGTAAGACTTTCTGAAGTCAAGGTTCATGACTTGAGATGAATTACTCTCTTCTTCATAAAATCTTGCCTATAGGAAGTCAGGCCAGCTGGTAATACCCAAGCCTGCTACTGTAAAAACAACGTCAAGAGTCCAGTGCTAGAGATTAGCAGTTTCACACACCCAACTTGCCTTTCTATCTGCAAGTATCAATGCATCAGTTAATAACTACTAAGAGCTTCATGGAGGTTAGAAACAATGGCGAAAAAATGGAGAAAAAATGTCTATTAGGGACACACTTGACATCACTGAGGAAGGAATTATTTTCAAAGACTAAATAAATTGTTGGTGTTCAACAACAGATTTCTCAGAATTTCATTTGTTCTTCTCTTAAGTATTGCCACTGATATAATAGTAAGACCATCCACTGCAAATAACTGAAAGTGTGTTTTCACCCTAACAACTTTTTAAGGTTCCTATGAATGCTGCTAATGTGTAGAGAAAGTGCAGCACCACTCATGATCGTGTAAGCATCAACTCTAAAAAATGTATCCCCTTCTTCACCCTATAATTATTATCTTGGGGAAATATTTCAATGCATTTGCTACCACTCATACTCAAAGTGTGAAGCAGAGCTCAAGATCTTAACCCAAAACCTGGAAAT
Source organism: Crypturellus tataupa (assembly GCA_034781795.1). Classification (NCBI taxonomy): domain Eukaryota; kingdom Metazoa; phylum Chordata; class Aves; order Tinamiformes; family Tinamidae; genus Crypturellus; species Crypturellus tataupa. The sequence continues at coordinate 667,859 of JAWLRI010000607.1, forward strand.
TCCAGTCTCCCCATTGTCTTTAGCCTAGCAAGCATCTTCTTTTCTAAATAAATAAATACACAAATCATAGAATCACAGAATGCCTAAGGTTGGAAGGGACCTCTAGATGTCACCTACTCCAACCCCCCTGCGCACACGGGGACACCCAGAGCACGGGGCACAGGGCGGCATCCAGGCGGGTTTGGAAGATCTCCAGGGAAGGAGACTGCACAGCCTCTCTGGGCAGCCTGTGCCAGGGCTCTGTCACCCTCACTGTCAAAAAACTTTTCCTTAAGTTCCTGTGGAACTTTTGGTGTTTAAGGCAGTGCTAGTCTGAATGCAGTAATATGAACACTTTAAATGGCCTCTATACCTTTGAGAGACAGGCTGCTCACCCTAGCTTATCCACAGAAAATCACTGACACAGTCTCAGGCGTTTGCCATTATTTCTGAGGACTCTTAGAGAAGCAGCAGACCTAAAGTTTGTAACTAAGTCCTTTTCCCAACACCTGGAGCTCCCAAAAGACCAGTAGTTCACCTCTGATTCACAATATGCAGAATGCTGGGTATTCAGGATGCCATGGTCATCAAATTTGGCATTACTTTCCTCCTCTGCTGCTATAAAAATTCCCTCCACACATTCACTCCAGTTTGTTTTTTTAAATCATATTTATAGCTCTCATAGATAACAGCAAAATGTTCACCAAGGCAGCTTTGTCTGAGTTCACAGCGAGCTGAAAATCAGAACTGAGCAAAGAAATTACCTCATGAATGAATTATCATTGGAATCTAACAGCAATTTAAATATCACTACTACTATTTCCTTTCTGATAATATATTAGAAAAAAGCATGTGTACTTATTCCACCAGTCCCATTAATTTCTGAAAGTACTAAAAGATTGAGATGACAACTGAATGTGTACATTAATATTTTTAAAATTATACCTAATATATAAACATGATATTTGCAAAAATATTCAGTGAATAGTTGGTCTATGTATAAGGATGTAACGGAAGGAAATGTTGCCCCAAATATAGATGGTGAAGACATATGGGAAGGAGTAGGCAAGGCCAAGAAGTGAAAGTGCTCCTAACATCAAAGAATAAAAGTTTCTTTTTTTTACCATATACAGAAATACAAACCCTCCTCAGCATCGTGCAACTCGCCAATACATTCCAAATCTGAAACAGTTTTTGTAGTTGGTAATAAATATGCACCTCTTCTTTAGCTGCACAAATGAAGCGCATCAGAGAGCTACTCTTAAATCCATTATAGGCCTTTTAGCTTTCCCTGTGTCCCACTGATAACATCCAATATTGATTCAAAACATTCCAACAATTGACTTGCCACGTGCTGATTACCCCCAATCTGCTGCTGCCTGGGGCAACAATACCAAAGGCCAATATTAGCTCTACCATTTGCACTGAAGGATCATAACCCTCCTTGCAGCCTCTGAGTGCCTGCTTCTTCAAATGCAAAACTGAAGCCACTCTTTGTTGGTGCATGAAAACACAAACACACTGCAATTTGTTATTCAACCTCGGGATTGCTGTGTTGGTTTACATTTGACCAACAACTGTATCAGGTTGGAGAAACTTGGTGCAACCAGAACAAACCCCGTCTCTAAGTTCTCCCACCTTCACACAAATCTGAAACTTGCTTCAGAAACTTTCTCTTGAATAAATTCAGAAATACATACTGTGCTTTGTAAAATCTGATTGTAGAGCTCCACAAACCTATTCACAGTCATTCAAATGTCTGCAAGTTGGTGAGAAAAACTGCAGGTATGTCCTTAGTCACTCCAGCTTGAAAAACCCTATTCAGAGACAGATCTCAGGTGTGTACAGAATGTATGCAGGTAGTGTTGATGTTGACAGTCAGGCTGAACTAGCACTGAGTGCACACATTGATATCACTCATTTTTCCGATGTCTCTAAATCTCTGTCATCCAACTGCAATGAAAGGAAGAGCAGAGCATCAGAGCTCTGGCTCATAAGCATCTAGAACCACTATGGTGAAGACACCTACCAATCCTCTTCACAATTGCTGCTCGCCCAGCTTCTGAATTTCATTTTTAAGTTTACAAACACTTCAAGCTAAATGAATCATAATCTGATTTATTGCACAGATGACAAGAGAAACTAAAGGAATGAAGCCTGTTTAGTACTGGTGATCTGGAATAAATTCCAAGTTTCATTTCTGAAAGCCAGTCTCTGTGATGTTGATCCAAACAAACTCCCCATGTCTCATTTTCCTAACTCTAGAACAAACAAAGAAAAAAAAACACTAATAAAAAGACTTGTAGTAAGATCCACTCTAATGCATCAGTTACGATAGAGCAGTCAAGCAACCATACAGAAAAAATTCTTTAACAACTGATTCTCTTCCCTAAAAGAGAAAGCTCAAAGCAAAGTGGCAAGTGACATGCATTCCAACCAAAAGAGAACTTTTCAAAGCTAACAGCTCTGAGTTAATACCTACTCTCATTAAACAAGATACATGTAACATTAGCATACAGAACTATAGGCAAGAAAGTACTAAGCCTTTATCCAGATTGTGGCTTTATTACAGCTGGAGAACCAAGAAATCTTGATCTAAATACAAGATGGCTAGTTCTGATTATCTCTACATGACTTTGACAATAGGTACGAAGGACATGCTCTGATCTTAATGATGTTATAGTAATATCACAATTGCACCTAACTTGGGTTTGTTAGAACATGCTTCTTCCACACCTAGTAGGAATATGAAGCTGGAAATAAGAAAGTGTTTATTTTGGCCTTATCTACAGTATGTATGTCTTTCATACATTCTATTTTTAAAACCGAGTTTACACTAGCAGTTTTGAAGGCACTGCAGCCAAACACTTGGAACTGCAGGTTGGAAAGTCAGATCCTACTGACTTCCTGGACCTTCACAGTGACTGCTCCATCTGCCTCTGCAATTCACATATCAAGTGAACTTCACTCCAGAACTGACCTCATTGAAACAAGTGAGATTTCACACACAAGCACACACACACACACACACACACGCACACACACACACACACACACAAAATATGTGGGACAGAAAGAGGCACTCTCTCCTTTTCTGATGGCACCTCCCCAAAACTCCCCTTATGCTCTTTGCTTGAACTTCCATGCAAGACTGTTGATTTTTTCCCCCTTTGCTGTTCCTATTGTTTCTTATTCAAGCACTGAGAAAAACGAGGCCACAGGTTACAAGTCCTGTCTTTCTTTGCTCAGCCGTTTACTTCCCCAGTCCATCACCTGTCCATTCTTACTGCAGTTTGGCGCCCCACTGCTTTGATTAGTAATCAAGGGAAGATGTCACATGCACAAATTGCAGTGTGACACTGAATCCCAAAGCAGTATCTTTGGGTCCATCATCAGGCAGAGATTGCCCATCATGAAAAAGATGGTACAACGCAGCTTTTTTGTATTCAGCATGATTATCATTCCAGTCCCTGGAATATGGAGAACCAAAGCTATGCAAGTCTCTCTCTGCAAGTTTCTGTTATCAACATGAATGTCTTTTCCAGCTTCTTCCAAGATTAAGTTGAGTTTGCATAAATTTCTGGAGTCTGTTGACATTTGTTTCAGATCTCTTCAGGTCCCTTTTGTCTTGTCTGCAGTAAGACTAATATTCTATTCCTAGGATCACTTTGTGCCTGTCTTATTTTTATGCCTTCTCAGCTTCTTCTCAGGCCAGAGAAATGTTTTCAGGTTCAGTTTTGATGCCTGCAAACTTCTGTACTGCCTGGTTCACCTTAAACCAAAACTCTTCTGATGACAATTATCTTATGTTCCCATTGCTTTTTTGTTCATGTAAAATTTTAGAATTTGTTTTTCTCTAAAGCCCACACTTCTAAATGGCTCGTGTTCTTCAGTGTTGCCTGATGACATTATTTCTAAGTACTCTTTTACTTCTGAAAGTAGCAATATTATTGCAGCATCCATTAAACTGATCACTGCCAAAGTCTTATGTAAAACATGTTGGTTAATAATGTGAAAAGACTTTATGCTTATACAACTAAACTGCCTCCACAGATGTTGCAACTAAGGCTATCACTTAAGCTGTGGTCATACCAATCACTTTTCTGGTACCTTCTGCAATGTGAGTTGCTCTCACAAAGATTATACAGGTTGCTACAAGCATTTCTTCCTTACTCCAGCTAAAGATCGGGCAAGAATAGAGACGCTTCATTGTACTAAATGCTGTACGTTACTATACTGAAAGAATTTTTATACTAACAATTGATTATCAGAATACATAGAACAGGATAAGCAAAAGAAACATTATTCCCATTTTATAGAGAATAGACAGAGGCATGGACACAAAAAGCAAAACTACACAGGAAACCTATACTGCAATAGGGAACTGAACTCAAACAGTTCAGAAGACTTAGATTTCTTTCTTTTCCACTACAAAAAACTAAGAGAAGGCAGAACCACTACTAAAACTGCTGGTTCAAAAACACTTGTACCTAGGCGTGACAGACATCACACTCCCATTTATTTGCCTATTCAGTTCTTAAAAGGACACCTTTAAACACACTAATTCTTTCTGTTCTACTTTGTTGAGGATCATAACTGTATGCTCTGCATCTCCTCAAGTCAGCAGGCCTCCAGCTGGCAATATAAAGTGCTCCCCATTTGCACTTTTTAGATATTCCTGAATCTGATTTTAAATGAAAAGTTCCCAACATTACTGAATTCTTACATCAGAGTCTTGTGTATCCGTTCTATGGCATCTTCCAGTTCTTCCTTCTGGTCTGGAACAAAGCGGTACTCCGACACGTAGCCTGACGTATGCTTATACGGGTCATAGTCCCCCAGCTCAGCTACACAGAGAAGAATAGGAAAAAAAACAGTTCACCAGTTTTAGATGTTTTATTTTAACCAGAAAATATATTATTGAATCCTTCTATTTGTGCCAATCAATCTTTACCCAAAGGACTGTTATTTCACCAAGTAGTCACACACACACACACACACAC
>JAWLRI010000607.1:672940-684703 GCA_034781795.1 Crypturellus tataupa
ACAAAAACACACAAAAAAAAAAAAAAAAAAAAAAAAAAAACCACACCACAAGCATCTTCTGGTAAATAGGAAAAAAACAAGATAATAGGCTGTTAATGCAGAAAGCTGACCCTACACTGCCACCCATAAAAGTCTTCAGACATTTTTAAAGAGAAATTTAAGAACCAGAGCTCTTAAAGAGCTAGAAATTTGGGTCAAGGTCTTACTTTTACAGGACTAGATCTAATTTTAACCAAGAGAGTCAAAATGCCCAAGAAGTTGAAATTTGATATTTTATGTTACTTGGCAGTATATGCAAAACAAATGTCTTTTTAAGTTGTCACATCATAAGTAGAACTGACTCATTTTCTTGTTGAGGCTCTTAGCACATAAGTCAAAATCTGAATGAGAATGTAGACAAGCACCATGAGATAGACGTAAGGATGGACCCAGAGATTTTTTTTTGAAAAGTGTAATTTCTTGCAAACAAACAGAAGTCAATCTCCAATAAAGTATTGTTATATTTCCTGAACACTTTCAAAAATCAAAATGATCATAAAAAAAGGATATTTTCTTTAAAAGAATAAAAATTTTCTCTAGAAAAAAATAGAATTTGTACTTCTTAGTTATATTACTTTACATGTGGCCATACAATTACAAAGTAAATGTGTCTTTGACAGAACACACTTCTGCTCATCTTAACTGTGAGGAATTGCATTTATCTGAGAAACTGCGCTACAGTTAATAATTTGTTTAAATAATTCTGAACAACAGAACCTCTGTGAGAAAGTCTTCACTGGTGGTTTCTATCCAATCCTAACTGAAGCCTTAAACACAGCCAAGAGGAAGCCATAAAAGGAAAGGTTCCTCTGACCACTCACGTTTCTTTCTAGATTTTACTTATGTTTCCAGACAAGATATTTATCTGCTCAGTGTAGATGCTCAGAAGATCTTCAAAAAACCTGAAGTGTTTCATTAGGATCAACAGGGACTGTGATGAGCAGAGCTTCTCAGCTCTTACTGAGTTTGGACATTTTAGCTCAGTTTGGAAAAAAAGAAAACAATAAAACCTGGCAGAATACCTCTGGAAAGTTGCTGGTGCGCTGGGTTTGCATTTTTAATATCTGCCACAAATATACTTCAAGTACAAATGTAGGCCTTAAATAAAAAGACAACACTTTTCATAGAGACAATGGCAATGTATATTTACCAGTGCCATATCTAAATTTTATTTTCTACTCTTTCTACTCTTTGCTATGCTTTAAGTGATCTCTCTTGTGTGAGCTTCCTCAATGTTTTCCCACAGAACTGAAATTAGAATCACACAAACAAGATTTTATATTGATACATTAGTTTCTCACATTTCAAGCATCTTATAAAATGACTAGATAACAAGATTTTTTTAATGCATTTCTCATAGTATGTTTAAGATGTTTCTGCTTTATCCTGCAGTAGGAAGGGAAAGTGAAAAGCACATTGCAAACAGTTTGAATTTCAGAGTATGTCTAGACAATGGCAAAATGTCAGTAAAAAGGAAAAATATATGAAAAAGCAGCTTCCAGCTTCTTTGTAACACCATGAAATTCAACTATTAGTGACAATTAACTATTATCTAATACCATGGGTACCTATTGTGTTTGAATGCAGAGTTTGAAGTACACTATAAAAGGAATAACTGCTAGACAGACAGTTCCTTCCTAATTGATCATTAGTTCCATCTAGTATGTAGGATATAACTTCCATTTCTGAAAAGCTATCTACAGAGGCATGCAGATAAATGATGGCAAGAACTAAAATTCTTCTCTTCGGGTCAAGGCCTATCTTCTCTTCACGCAGAGACACTTTCATATTGACATAATGTAAATTTTACAAAAGAATCTTTTGTTTGACAGAAGGGGTTGGCTGGAGGCTGACAATGACCCATCAACTCTCTAAATTGCCTAATGAAGTTAAAAATAAACTAGAGGAAAAAAAAAAAAAAAAAGAATTATTGACATATTATACATGCAAGTATAAAATAAGGTATTCCTGACAGGGATAACAGTGTTCATCAGACTCTTCAGAAGATAATTGTTTCTACATTTCTGTAGTATTTCTGTATTAAGTTTATTACTTCTACCTCCTCTGTTCCAAATGGGCAGTTATTTACAGCTCCCTGCTTCAAATCAATCTGATCTGTTTTGTTCTATTCTGAAACAAACACTAGAATAAAATTGACAACTAACTCTGAAATTAAGGGTTAAAGTCTTCAGTTAACATTTAAAAAATCATAATACAAGATTAAAAAGAAATAAGTTGTCTGCTGACTGGAAGAACTTACACTGAATCACATATGCTCCCAGCTGTGCTGCTGTGTTGATTGTACAAGGCAGGCGGCCCTGTAAAACATCTTGCTTGACCTGCAAGAAAAACTGATACCTAAAACACAGAGAAGAAACAAAGCTTCAGTGTCAAGTCTGATGCACCAAGTAACATTCCATCTGCTTTCAGTTAACTAAAAACATACCACACAACCTTATTAAGTGACAATCAAAAACTGCATTCCCTTCTGAATTCCTTCTTCCTTCCTAAGCTTCAAGTAAAAACTGAGATAAATCTAGTCATAGAGAATGGATAGGAGAAAACTCTGCAATTTTCCTATCTGCTTATATTGAACAAACAAAATTAATTTTCCTCATAAAAATATAATTTCAGTCTTTTAACCTTCATAGACCAGTTCTTCTGATAGTGAAGAGTTAAAAATAAAAATAAAAAAAAAAAAAATAGAATGCTATCTAAGAACCAAGGCTTAATCTGATTAGTCAATCAATGTAGGGGAGAAATGGGCAAGAGATATCTCTTGAAGCAATGGTAGAGAGCAGGATGCAGATTTCACTGGCCCATCCTCTCATGAAGGAAGGGGTGGGTATATTACCAGCAGCAGAGCTGCAGCCCTCTTGGAACAGAGATAGCAGAGATGAAATGTAATTTTTCAGTTGTAACAACCTGCTCCCACATCCACTTGATGATGTACATACTCAGGCGCCAAAGGAAAGCCCCATTGATTTAAAAATCAGCAGCAGGACTGAGAGAATTCAAGCCAAATTCAAGGTTTTTAAGAATATTTATTACTGGTGAGGATCTCTCAGCTTACAGCATTACAACGAGTACATACCAAATCTCTTTATAGTTTTTTCAACCTTCAATGTACATATTCAAAAACATCAGACTACTGCTCAGACATCAGATGAGCACAAGTCCCTGCATTTGCCACAGGTCCCTCTCTCTCTGCAATGCTGAACTTAAAATGAAGGAATATGCACAAAACAAATGGAAAAGCAAAGACAGGAAAACAAGTCGTCAAACAAAAGAACAGTTTGATTTTCCAACTCTCCCTACTCATTCTCATTGCCTGTTTTTACTACAATAGATTTACAGCATTACAGAGAAGCTTAGATGAATTTCTTGCACCAAACTGATACAAAAGCAATAATGAAACAGTACCTTTTTAGGAAAAACTTTAGCATGCATACAGTATGTGTGCACACACATACACAAAAAAAGTAAGTAATATTATGAGTACTCTCAATTTTCATTAATTCAGCTTCCTGTAACTGTTTTATTCTGTGTTTGCTATTACATGTTTCTCATCAAACATCCTGCACTGCTATCTCAGTTCCAACTGCATCTTTTCTTATCCTTGAAAAGTTCACAAACTGCAGACTGAATGATAGCTGATCCTCAAATTAGTTAAGACCCAATAAAAAATGCTAGACTTTATCAGACCCAGTGAGTCTTTCCATACAAACACCTAGTCTTTCCAGTTAATAATCTCCAGATTATGCGTTGTGGTTTGTGTGATATTACAGTAGGAAATATCAATCCTTAAACAAATGGCTAATAATTTTCCATCCAAGGCCTTGCAAAGAAGTGTCATGAGAATGTCATCAGGAGATAGAAAGCACAGATGCTGAGGGTTTCTTCTCTCTAGGCAATATCTCAAGTACTGCTTCTATCTAGGGTTTGTCTGTCCCATGTAGACAAATATTCTCAGTATGGATACTGATGATAAAGAAGATTTTAAACTACTATCTACACATCTTCCTATTGCTATGAAATATGTGGCTGATGTATGCTTGTCTTTTTTTAGCACTTTTGCAGCTCTAGAGTCCAGAGCTTCAGGAACACTGTTATCAATGTCCTTACCATGAAGCACGTGTGCATATCTGTATATTTTCAGTATCCACACTCAGAATAAAACTGAACAGTTTTGCTAAAAAAACCCTCAACTTCTTACAAAAAGCAGTGGGAGGCAATAGCTGCCAAGTGCTTGAGTGACTTCTACAAAGCCATGAACATTCTCAGTTTCCACTGAGGCCACTCAGCTCCTTGCAGAGAGAGCCCTTTTGTTCAAACCTGTAGCTAGAGTATTCTCCCCTTTTCAGAGTCAGGTTTGTCATATGCACATGCTACTGCAGTTTTAGCAAACATATCCGGTAAATATTATTAGCAATCACCTCAGTGTTAGCTTTTGTCTACAAATGAAAATTAGACTTTGGTGTGAAGCATTTAGAAATTTGACTGGTTTTCATTATTTGCAAATAGTAATCATGAAATGCCACAGATGATTAACACCTAATACCTACAGAGTGCACTCACATACACATTAAAATAACAAACATATGCTCCAAATAAAGACAGTTAGCACACCACTGGAATCACACACTTCCTGAAGTAAATTATCATAAAGAAAAGGGTAGGTCTCATCTCTTCTAGGCTTTATTATTGTGGTTTTATTATTGCCTTTTTTCCTGAAAATATATTTCTTCCTTCCAAGGCCAAAGAGCTTACAGGAATAAATATCTATAAAATTTGGCGGTTTTTGGCTATTCTTCAAACTGTTTTTGAAGAGTATAGTTATTCCTTTTTTATGTGCCTCTGTACCCTTATGAGTACAAATTTGCATAAGCAAACACTGTGCACACAAAAATAGAGGCCTACTATTTATGCAAAAAAGCTTCTCAACTAGTTTTACATATCAAATTAGCAGTGCAAATCACAGACGAACTTTATTAGAAGGAAACAAAATACAATTTTTGAAAATTCATCCTGTGTCATTCCACAGACATAAATCCGACCTGCCTCCCAAGTAGTAATTACAACAGGTCCTGTTGCTCAAGTTCTCTTCCCAGGGCCATCTTTTTCACCCTCTGAGCAGGGATGAAAGTAATTCTGGAAAGTACAGCAGAACTATATCATACTTTCAGGGCTGAGGAATACTGCATCCAGCTTATGCTTTTTAGCTGCAGAGTTGTAATTTTATTTATTTTTACCAGGTCAATACCAGTCTTGTTATACAGAGACTTTTGCTACTACAATGTGCTTATGAGGAAAAAAATCCTCATTGTGGTACATGAAAATATCCTGCTTACCCTGTAATAACTGCCACCTTTGATTAAGGAAAATTAAAATCCCTGCATGCATTCAAATGAATTCTCATGTGTCATAGCCCTCTTGAGCACAAGCTTGGACATCAAAAGAAGTATTTTGGCATTTATTAATGCAAGGCTCTACTCTAATTTTCTTCATCTACATATCACATTTTTCAAACTTCCCTTTGAATATAAAATTGTCTAAGATGCTTGATAAATATAGCAACCAGAAAAACCTCCGTGTGAGAGTATGTGAACATACATGTATTCTCTTTCCTGTTGTTCTTTTTTTTTTTTTTTTTTTTTAAGAGGCCAACCGTATTTAAAATAATCAAAAATGCATACATATTTTCAGAAGTACAAAGAGAAGCTCATTTAAGGTTTGACCAATAAGGAAGAAAATTTCCCATATTTAAAAGCTCCAGTAACTCTAAATTTTACTGCAGCATATGCATAAAGGCAGGTGGGGAAAAAAAGGAGTGAGCAGAGAGAGCAAGCAAGCAGAGAGAAAGAACTACATTTCATGCCTTTTTTTTTTAATGCATTTAAAAGTACTTTTTCATCCTGATTTTCCCAAGTAGGGATTACATCAATCTCTCAAACTATTTACAATTCTCTTCCTGCACCTACAGATGCTCCAGCGTAAAGAACCTAGTCACATCACAGCAGTATGCACCTGACTTTAATGCCTTAAAACCAACAAACTGTACTTATATAAAAATATTGCACCTTGTTATTTCTTCTTTAAGTTTACATGGATCTTCTGCATAGAATTTAATGCCAAAGTAAAGGGTGTATGGTGGTCCAGCTGATGAAAAAAGAAAAAATATCAGAGCAAAAGATAATAGTTATAAACATTACTTGATTATAAAACACCTACCATTAAGTTTATAAAACAAAGTCACCAATAAATCCTAACACAGACCTATAAAATCCTTAGCAATATAAAAACAGTTAATTATAATAAAAATACTAATAGCATAATGATAATAATAATCAAATAAGATGAAGTTAATTGTTCTTTTCTTTTCTCCAGTCTATTTATTCATTTCTTCTAATGCTTGGTTTTCACTTTTAAATACCTTTTTACTGAAACTTTTGAAAAATGCTACCGCATGAACTGTGATTTCCTATGATAAATCACTCTTAATATTTATCTTATCCACATTTTCAAATATCTTATGAAGAACTTACAATTATATGTCAGTTTATTAAATATTTAGGAAAGCTTTTCTAATTCATCTTTTATACATATACATGCACACATATATAGTTTCAGTCCTGAGATTCTTACAATTGTATTTATTTCATGCACTCTCTCACTTTTACATCTTTTACAGAAAGTCTACAATTCATTGGTTAAGAAATCTTATTTGAATCTTTTATTGCAATACGAGTAACATTAGCCAATTTTACTTTCCCAAAAAAAAAAAAAAGTGATTAGTATGGTAGAGGTATCATAGCTACTACAAAACTAATTATACAAGCTTATTATTTATATACAAGCAAATTATACAATTTGCTTTCTAAATTAAAAATGCAATGGCAGAGAAATCCTTGGACACTAATCCGACAGAGGTCCCTAGAAAATAATGGTACATTCTGTGTGTGAAATTTTGATACGGATATGAACAGTACCAAATACTAAGTTCAACAGTTGTTAATTTTTTGCAACTAGAACATAAATGCCTTAAATAGGCTATAAATATATATACACGCACACACACACACACACACACACAAAGATTAATTACTGTTTCATCTTCATGTACTTTTTTCAAAGTTTGAATTAGTTACATACTGTTTATCAAATCCTTATGTTCAGCAAGAGTCTTCGCAGGATCCAGCCAGTACTGAGAGACAGAATTATGGAAGTTAGTCACTTAACATTGAAATTCAGCACAGAGTAATTTCGATTATGTATCTATTCATATATTGATTTTTTTTCCTCACAAACATAAAACCAGCGAGATGGATTTATTTTCTCAGCGGAATATAGTAACTTTATCGGGATTACATTGATACAAAAGTTGGCAGTCTATCTGCATGAGACACTTTTGTCTGCTAATGACAGACTCTGATCACAGAAATGTTGTCTCTGTAAGCGTAGTATTTCCTAACTTCTCTGAGGGAACAGGTCTTCCGAAAAGGAGATACGCTTAGTAGAACATACCAGATATTAGTCTCGTGACAAGTTGACCCAATATAGGATTTACACAGTATCCTGCTGTACAACTTTGCTATTTTATTTCCAAGAGATTAACTCAAGCAAGCTATCTCTGAAATAGCAACAAAGCATGCAAGACAAGACCTATAAGGAAAGAATGAAGGAGCTCCATTGTTCCATAGCAAAAAACAAAAATGTGAGGATTTCAACACCAAGAACTGGTCTAAGAAAATGCTGGCCAATTTTTCTTTTTTTTCCGCTGAGTACAAGATATGAAGAAATTGGCTTAACTGAAAGCAAAGAAAAAATAGCTTTGAGTTTTAGAAAAGCTTTCTAACATTAGAGGAAGGAACCATTAGCAAATAGCACTCAGTGAGAAAGGATGCAGGTCTCCTTCCATGGCAAGTTTAAAGATTTGGCTGGCGATCGTGTCACATCTGAGCAAGGGGTACTTGGTGTGATGCCACGGCATGAACTGTTATGAGGGCTCCTACCTCATTTGATCAACAGACCAGAGAAAATCCATTGTATAATTTCTTATGACTCTGATCCTTTGTTATCAAACTTGTAATAAAAATCATTTTGAATGTTACTGCTGAGCACAGTTCTGCTGCATCCACGTTAGCTGGACAGTTCTTGTGATGGCTACATGGTCACCAGCACGATGCACAACCTGTTCCTACAACCACTGCATTAGATTATTTTTTTCAGCCTGCCCGTCATTATCAGAAAAAAAAGCACACGGCAGCTGCCAAAGCAGTTTTTGTCTTTACTCCATCCTCTCCTCTGCATGCGTGAATTTCCACGTCATGCAGAAGTCATGCATGAACCATTTGGACCAGTCAAGAATGGCACGCATTTTCAAACACGGGAAGAAAAAAGTTCGCAAAATACAGCTTTTGAAAAGTGCTTTTTGAGCCCAAATTTACTCCCTTTATGCGCTGCTCTTTTAATCAAGGAACTATACAGATCAAGATTAAGAAACTCCTTACTGCCTGCTAAGCTAACCCCAAAGAGGACCCATCCTCCTCTTCCGGCAAGAGAAATCTCCAGGGTAAAGAATGCCACTACGAACAAGTAACATAAAGAAGAGAGTATAGAAAAGACTCAAAGGGAGCAAGCAGGGAGGTGGACTCCAACAACTAAGTGAACAACCAGTTGTTAGCAACTACTGGTATTTTGGTGAAACATGAAAACAAACTATTTCCTGTTAGCTGCTGCTCCACCTGGACTATAACCAGTCATGTGCCTTGCTCTGGTCTAGCTAAGTGCCATTTGACATCCCAGAATATTTGTTGAGCACTGACACAAGCTAAGATGACCAGAATTATGATCCATCCACTTGATGAACTGCATTTTAACACAGAAAATAATTAAGGTAGCAACTCATGCCCGTGGAAAACCTTATCCTTGCCTCTTCACATTCTCACGAGCCAAATAAAACAGTTTCACAAGGATGATTGTAAGATATGACAAATTTGCTAAAGAAAAAAGATATTCAGTCTGTATTTGTTTTGAATACATTTGAACCTCAACATAGAGTGGGAAGGGAAGAAAAACTTGTCACACTTGTTCAAACAACCTCTTAGAACCCCTTATCAGTAACAATCTGAGCTAGCACAGTAAGTCAATAAAAGTCAACAGGTAAGAAAAGGGCAAAACTTACACTAACGTGCACATTCTGATCTCGGAACATCCCTCTTTCCAAAACTGGCATCATGGTGCAAAAAACACCTTGCCAAGCTAGCTTTCTTTTATCAACAGCTTTGGGTTACATTGCCAGAAATCAGAACTATGGTCTTTCAAATTCAATCATAATCTATAAAAGACAATTCATCAGTCTTTAAAGCAAATATGATTTTCATTAATTGAACCAAATTAGCTTCAAGATTGGATGTGCATTGTTTAGTGTCTTATAGTTCTTTTTTTTTTTTTTTTAAGCTTTCAAGGCACAGACAAATTAGTTGTATGTCAAAAACCAACACTGAAGTATCATCATTCAAGTTGGCGAGCCAAGCAAAGGAGTATTACAGATTTCTGGTCATCTCTGTAACCTGAATTCTGTTGCCTTTTGTACCCCTGCAATACGCTGACCTTAATGGGATAAAACAGATTGCAGACACATAATTAAAGACTGTATCATCACAAATGTAAACAATGCACACACATTAAAGTTGCATTAGAAGTCTTAATTTTCCTATTTCCTATTTATACAATATTTGACTTTAAAACCTAACTTATATTCTCTGTACAGTCTTTGGAATCCACCTTCCAAGGTAAGGGAAGGGCAAAGTACAGAGGGAAAATTCAAAATTCAGATGGAATCTGAAAAGAAGGGGACAGATCTACTTATTCATATTGCTAAGCATCTTTTTTTCCTTCCCTGAAACTGCATGGATTCTCAGATCTCACTACTGCAAACCAGATTGTTTCTACTTGTACTGGAAAACCCAGTATCAGCTGTCACTAGGAAAAGGGTCTTCTGAGGGCACCACGGGCCTAGCTCTAAATTCATGTGCTGTGTAGGTGAAGGTTAACAGTTCAGCTCAGACTGGTTTGCAGCTGGGATATTGAAACGGGGGAGGTTGCAAGGATCTAGACTGTTCTGTCATGTCCCCGGTTAAGTACTCAGTGCTGTGGCAGTGCCACAAACCCACGCTGAAAATCACTGTGCAGCAATTTATTATTGCAAAGGCTGCCAAAATTTTCCTGAAGAATGAAAGGGGTGAAGGAAGGAAAAGGTGTTTCCTAACATGTTCTTTTTAAGTCAAAGATATATGACATTTCACAGAGAAGGAAAAGGCATTCCTCAAGCCTGTGCTGCTCAACGAATATGAGAACTTCTACAAAAACAAGACCCCCTGCAGTTCAGCGATGCAAGTATACTTATGCATGTATACATAATAATGAGTATCGTATACATATCAAATGTCTGTGTATTCATATAAATAACGCTGGATAAATTCAGGTTTGAACTTACATGTTAAATCATTAAAGAGGAAGAAAACAAGAAGCAGTCTCTCCAACTAATCCAATACACTCGCACAGCAGGTGATGACAACAAACTTAGCATACGTGGGTGCCGAAGCATGAGACATGTAGTCTCATTCTTATTTTTAATCTATTTGGCAACCCAGCTTGCCACTCTTCAGTGACTTCCCGCCTGTATCTCTCCTGTGCAGATAGCAAGTTATCTGACCTACAAGCAATTCTCATTGCCACTGCAAAGCAGTAGAGGGCCCAGCATTTACCCAGCCAAACGCAGGTGTTAAATTCTGTACGTCTGAAAGGGAAATCTAACATTCACAGAAGAAATGGAGAAAGAAAATTATAAAGACAATGCTCTATTTGTTTTATTTACTGCAGAAATTACTTACTAAGAATGATGTTAAACTTACTTTACACTAATGAACAATGTTTTCCTTTTTCATTTTTAGAAACCAGTTATTTAAAAAGGATATTTTTAAAGGATATTAAGAACAGGCAGGCACTACTGTCGTATTTCTTTTACTGGCTCCAGTATGAAGATGCTAAACTGAGACAAAGCTGTGAAAGGGCTATGCATTATTTTATAATCAGCCCTTTAAACAAGAGCAGACATTTTCTATGAACTTCATTCCTTGAACCTGCATAGGGTCAAATGTAGGTCAAATTCCGTTAACTTAATTGAAACAAAATATTAACTAGGCTGAAATGTTTGCTGTGGCATCAGTCAACGAAGTGTCTGGTGCAGGTAAACCTTTCAATTTTGAACTAAAATCCAGGGTATCTCAATCAGATTCTTACAGTTGTACCTATCACCTCACACATGTCAATTTTTGTTCACTTTTCCAACAGAAAAGAATTCATAATGTTTGGGAGATTACCCAGTATTATTCAATTACAATCTGAAATTATCGAGAGCCTTCAATAACTTCAGCCAGCTGCAACTATGAGAATTATTAGGTCAACTTTTTTACGAATGTTAAATGCAAACTCTCTAAATCTTCTAAGCTGAAGATCAGCTAGCCTTGTTGAAAACTTTGGAAGTCTTCTCCCTGCAAAACACCTTTTTAAAAATGTCCTTTTTTTTTTTTTTCTCTCAGTTAAGTTGCATACAGTTAATTCAATCTGCTCCTTTTCTGTCATCTGGGCCCTGATGGGATGCACCCGAGAGTGCTGCGGGAGCTGGCGGACGTCATAGCCAAGCCGCTCTCCATTATCTTC
>JAWLRI010000607.1:684803-715186 GCA_034781795.1 Crypturellus tataupa
TTGTGGAGTCTCCTTCTCTGGAGATCTTCAAGACCCGCTTGGATGCTGCCCTGTGCCATGTGCTCTAGGTGGCCCTGTGTGTGCAGGGGCGTTGGACTAGATGACCTCTAGAGGTCCCTTCCAACCTTAGGCATTCTATGATTCTACGATTCTATGATCTACCAATTTGGTATAACAACCTGCCAATTTGAACGTGCAGCATTACCTTTATTCATAATGTAGGATGCATCAAGAAACATACTTTGCGCACACGAGCCTACGCTGCTGCCATGTGAAATTCATGGCCCTGGCACCTCTATTTACCTTTGCCAGAACTGACCTGACTGGCACCTCACAGCAGAAATTCACTTCCAGCAGGAACCACGACCTGCCTCTGCCCATAGCCTCCTCACTCTCCCTGTGCTACGCAGCTGTAAAATGCAAGGGCTACCTTCAACATGCTCTTTTATCTCACCCCTGGGCTCAGAACAGAAGTCCTGCACAACAGAGAAGGAAACATCCAAGTGAACACCTATATAGAATAAATTTGTACCCAGGAACAGAGGTCCCAACCTTGCCTACCTTGGAGCAGTATGGACGAGTGAACACAGCACTGCACCTGGACTAACTGCAGCAAGGAAAAACAGCTTAGATAAGCTGCTGAATTTGCATGGTGATACTGCTTTCTACTGTTTATAGTCCTGAGTTCACATCACTATGGTCTCCACTGTGAATTTAACATCCTAGGATAGCTAGCATTATAGCGGAGCAGTAAAGGTGAATCTATGCATCACAACCTGCTGTAAAATACAGAAACGCCTCCAGCAGAAGTGCTGTGACCAGCTGTAGCAAGAGAGGTTAGTTGGGAATGGTAGGGGGCAATCTGACCAAATGTGAGGCTGTAAAACACAGCCAGGCTTCTTCAAGCGAAAAAAAAAAATATTATTAAAGTACCTTCACAATGCTTTTGCTTATCTAGCCTTCTGCAATAATCTCAAAATATTTTATATAAGAGAAGCTCTAAGAGCCTGATTTTTTCAGCAGGCTTTTGTGATTTTAGCAAGGGAATGCCCTGAGGGTACAAAACTGCCTCTTGTCTCATCAAATTCTGCTCAGCTTTTCGGGAGATATAGTGTGTTAAAACTGCCATTTTCATTCCTTCTTTTCTATGCTACAAAAAGATGCTGGCATCCTGCCAAAATAATAATTTGCACAGTTCTCCTGAGGCCCACTGGTAATACAGCAGCAGGAGCAGTCACTACATGGAGCTGTAGGAGCTGTAGGAAGGTGGGAACTAGAAGCGAGATGGGCAGGGGACTTTAACGAGCCTCCTGGCACTGACTTACCTTGCATTTGGTCCCTCCTCCAGTAAAGGAGAGGGAGGCTCTACCCTCCCAATACTAAGGTAGTGACAAAGAAAAGGCATGACAGACTTTCCTACGCTGTTTTCAGCTTCTGCAGCACAGATTCAGGCAATTATGCCTTGCCTGGGAATACAGGATTGGGCACAACATACCACTTTGTTGACAGGTGAGGCAGAAGACACAAAAACCCTCATTAGTCAGGACCCAGCTGACCATCCACATGGGAAAAACAGCATCTGCTCTTGGCTTAGTGGGATGCAAGTGCCAACAGTCCCTGCAGCAATGTAGAAGGCTTAAGGGAAGGGCTGATGACAGGGCATGGTGGAGTGCAGTTCCAGTTAAAACTGTTTTTCATTTAAACCATCTTCACACCAAAAAATGTTATGAGAGCAGTGTGTTAAAAGAGCTTTGGTTTGTCAACCAAAGCACTCCAAGGTAGTAAGCACTACTGATATAGCTTTAGCTCAACCCACCTGTTGATTTTGATACAGTTTCAAATTATAAAATCAAAATATTTTTGTTTTTCCTTAAGACTTCTGCTTCACTCAGAGCACAAGATAGACAAAAACTTGAGCACTTCATTCACAAGGTTCAATTTAGCAATTCTTTCCACTTACACTTTGAAGTGCTGGATTTTGAAAATTAAATACTGTGAAAAGTTTGGAATGTTGTCAAGAAATTCATAAAATATGACCAAATTACTACTCTAGTGCACAGAATCCTCCAATTTATGCTTTATCCTACAGTCCATGGCCACCTCACTTTTTCTTGCTCTATCTCTTTGCTGCCGCTAGATGTTCTCTCACATTTGATAATTAGTTTGTTAGTTTTTCAGGAAGAGTTAGGCATTCATGTATGACATAGCACAGAGCAACTCTGTTCCCTCATTAGATCCAAAGCACTACTAAAATTATTCTGATATCACCTACATAAAAAGTAACACACACAAAAGTTCACTAACACAACATGAAAACAATTGCAAGTGCTGAAGCATGTAGAAGTAACAGGAAGAACAAGTGCTTTCAAACCTCTAATAAAAAAACATCCTTTTGTGGCTGTGCTGTGCTCTTTAAAATGGACAGTTTTGTCTAACCTATTATATTCATCACTCAGTTAAATACATAACACTACAAATAACCTGACAAATTAAACAGTAAAACATTAATAGATCACCAATTCTCCAGATAATTTTTCTTTGAGAGACTATTCAGGAGAATAGTTTTAAAACTAACTAGCATGGTAGCCTTTTTTCTTTCCCTTAGGAAATCTGTTCCGGCCAACTCAAAACATACCCAGTCCAAATCTCAGAAATGAGGGTATCTTGATAGTCTAGACAGTACCCCCATGTCAGGGGGTAGTTGCGCTCCTGTTAAGAGACCAGGAATACAAACACACTACAGACACCTGCCTACCAGCGCAGAAACTAGACAGAATACAGGTCAGGAGACCTCTACACAGAGAAGGGCTGTATCCGCTTATCTGTCCTGGTAGCACCATACCTGCTACCAGAACAAAAGCAGGAAAATCTACAAGAAGTTCTATGCACAATGGCTTCTTGACTTTGGTAGTAAGAAAATAAGAGAAAAAGACTAATGCTCATGTTATACAACTAGAGTGTGATGCACAAGGAAAAGGCAAAAAAGCTGTACTTACAGAGGCTGAGTTGAGGGCATTCTAACTAACAGATCATTACCAAGAGAAAAAAAAATAGCAATAATATCATGTAGCTGAATCTGCTGATCTATTTATTAGAAGTATACATGCTAAAATATCCCTTTATATGTCAAATCTTTCACTGGTGATACCACTTTCTCTTACTTTTATCATGCTGCTTAAACCCTTTACTACACATTGTGTACACCTCTGGATTTTTTTTTTTTTTTACAATAAAAAAAAGGAAAGAGTTTTGAGAGCAAAAAAAAGCAATCTGATTGTCATTTACCAGTTTCCTTGGAAAATCAAAAATGCTGCTTTCAACAGCCTACCTTTCAGTTCATATCTGAATCTGACTTTCATCTCCATGTAATAAAACTTAAAAAGCCTGAAGCATTATCAGTGAACTGAATTTATAAATGTCGAGGCTACAGCACAGGAACAAATACTCATTATCATTTGTAAAGAAAATGTGACATCTCTTAAGGTCAGGGTGTTGTGCCTATTACCAAAATACATCTGACTGAATGCATAACAGTTTGACATAATTCACCCACAGGCTGGACAGTATTCCTTTCATAAAAAGAAGGTAATATTAGGATCACTGTGTACTGTGATCCCAGTATTCCTTTCATAAAAAGAAGGTAATATTAGGATCACTGTGTACTGTGATCCCCTTACTGAGCACTCCCACCTCCTCCTCTCTACCTGCAGTGATGCTTCATGAGCCATTGTGAGAAGGTTCTTTTGCTACAGCCGCCCCAATCTGTTTGGGACCTCAAATGTCTCAAGCTAACTTCCCCTTCTTGCCCAATTAGGACTGTAATCTCCTGCTGGAAAAAGTCCTCCACAGGCAGAGAGGCCCTGTAGCTTTTCCATGGTATCAGCCTGAGGACACAACAGCACTTAAAGTGGAGCCAAAAGGTCATCGTCAATATTCTGATTTCTGGGATTCTGAGTAGCCACCATACAACACATCCTGACAGCCAACAGCTTCCTTCAAAGCAGCAGCTACGCTCACAGACAACAGATCAGCAAGTGGTCCAGGTAAATCGGCTTTGGACGCATTTGGGAACACTGCTCTCATGATATCCTGCGTCGAGCCAAAACAGGACTGAGTTACAGTGGGTTCATTCAAAGAGAATTCTTAGTCAGGAAAGTATTACGTGCTAGGCACCAAGTTCAAGACAAAACATTAAAATAGAAAAAAAATTAACTCTGCTTTGACATTTTTTTACTTGCTATATTTTCTAAATTTTATTTTCAACAACTATGTAGAATCTGGAATTTGATTCTGCTCTTGCCTAAAACATTAATGACCATACCAAAATTTTAATGCAAATGAGCACAAGGAAATTTTCACTAGAAAACTGTTTCATGGAATAGCTGGTGTAAGTATAACAAAATAATGCTACATAGGCAAAGGTCTAAACAGGGTAAACTTTACAGATGGAAAATCCAGTCTGCTGTGTCTTTTACTCACCGTCTGATGACTTCGGTCACAGTAGCGTAGTCCAAAGTAATCTATCTCCACTAAGTTTAAGTGACGAAATACGTAGCCCAGGACAACCGACCCTTTCGTTGACTTCTGTGGGAAAGAATTTACAGAGTCTTTTCACAAAGATGCTCTGCCTTTGTCAGCCAGGATCAGCGGTATTCATGCATTCAGCTAGCTTTGTCTGAAGGACAAGGCAGCTCCCACTGCTGTAATTCAAAATTTCAGCTTATGTACAGAAGAAAATATTTTGTCCCAATATATGTTTAATTAGCCATTCTGTAAATATTGATAGGTAGTTAGCAGGGAAACAGACGTGAAAGAAACCACTTAAGAGTACTTGCATACATACAATGTGAGTGAATCTAGCCATTTTAGCAAGTTTCTTTTCTCTGATCAACATCCTAATCCCCGTGACATATCTCAACACTGAAATCATGCTCTTTCTTCAAAATCATACTCTTCCTTCAAGCACGGGCCTGTCACTCAAACACTGAAACTGAAGATGAGGAGGCAAAAGTCTGTCCCTAAGACATACATTATGAATCTTAGCTACTCCATTATTACCGTTGGTGAAGGAGGCTGGGGTTTCTTTGTTTCCATTACAAACGCTTTTGAGAGCAGAAGTGAGAGAAACCCAACACCCTGAACCAAGTAAGATCACTGCCTTCTTGCATACTACTGCATTCAGGGTCTGTCTACCGTAGTATTTGCAGACAATGTGGGGGACAATATTACCAAGTTGTACTGTTGGCAATGTATGAAATGCCTACTGCCACCTGAAGGTCTCTTTTTTTTACCGGCTTGCCTGGTAGGCAACAAGCTCACTAGGAAAACTGAGAATAATTACACAGAATGATCCCTCTTCAGAACCAGTTAAAGCCTTTGATCAATGTAGTCCTAAATTACACAGAAAAATATGAAAATAAAGGATAATGCGATTTTTCATTAACAGCTTTACATATGCATACCTACAAGGGCCCTAGCATACCACTGCAAGTCAACAGTCACTACACTTACCCTGCATATGCAGAAAATTATTTCTAAAGAGCTTCTATAAACAGTGACAGAATAGTGAACACATATAGCCTGTATCACCAAATACCATTTTACAAGGGATTTAAACAACTAATTCATAACTGCTTTCATCCTCATTATAAGAAAAGAGTGAGAGAAATGGAAAAAAAGAAAAAAAAAAAAAAGAACTTGCGAAGTTGAGAGAGATTGCATGTATTTTGCTGTTTAACCTGGGGGAAAAATCTCAAAAGTAAAATGGCAAAAAATAATAGATTTAGGTAGCTATTAGAATTAGATTAGATAAGATAGGTATTAGATTTATTTAATTTAGTACTGCCAATGAAATATCAGTCAAACATCGTCTGCACAGTGTAGAGTGCGGAAAAAAACATTTGTGCAGAATTTGAAGCGAGTCACCAAAGGTAGGGTCAGTACAACAATTTCAAATGACTAATCTTGCTCTACCCAAATAGTGGCAAAATAAACATCTCTGGTAGGGCGGGATTTTTTTTTTATTCACGCTATTCAACTGATTTAATATATGTTTGTTTAAACAGGAGCAGCTCTTGAAAGGGTCTCAGCATGGCACAGCCTAATGCCATCATATAGGTTACTTAGACTGCACAGTTATGCCAATTCAAGATAAGAGAACAAAGCAAATGGAATTACATATTTCCTCAGCATGTACATGCAGACTTGACAATCAGCCACATCACAGAAAAGAAAAAAAAATAAAAAAGGTAAAAACATGATTATGGTTAACAGAAATTCACTAACTCTAACTTTAGTCTTTTAGGTAAAGTACAGAAGCACAATGATCTTATCTTATTCTCAATAGAAACTGAACTTGGGTTATAAAAACAGCATAAGACAATATTCAGCCCTTCTTAGCTATAAAGTGACAGTCAGGATCCAAAAAAAAAACCACACTGAAACAAACAAAACACACCTCAAAAAAAAAAAAAAGGCAGGTTAAATTACAGGACAACAAGGGTACAAAAGCTGTAACCATACTATCTCATTTTCTATAAATTGTTTTTCAGAGAAGTGCGAGAGATATCTACCTAACTGAAAAGCACAGAGTTACCCTTCCAATTTTATGTGAGTACCAACTGCCTTCAACCGTGGAAGTAACTGTTGTGACCATCAGTGGAACAGTTACAGTCATACTTTGGGCACACAGGGCTTCCTTCATGTCCTTTAAAAGCACAAAACCACAAAGCAGCCCCGACTCCACAGGTCTTGGAGTAAGACATTACATTTAGGTACAAATAACTGCAACATTTAAAAGTGAGTAATAAATATCCATAAAGATATTTTAGACATAAGAAAATCCACAGTCGGCTGCTCAGAGCCATGGGGTTTTAAAAGGCTTAGTAAAGTTTTTCCAGAAGGTATAATCAGAGCTGTCTGCAGTATTGCCCGTGGAGGTAAACTGGGCAGCGCCTGCTGAAGGCATGCGGAAACTCTGCGGTTGGCTTACATCTACTCTTTTTCAATGAGCAGGTCACTCCTTTTGTTTGACCAGCAGAATGACTCGCACGACAATTAGTTTCATTAGCAGGATGAAGCAAACCATTTTCCGTTCAACTATGCACCCTCCTGGAAATCATCAAAGATACTAGACTAAAATAAAGTGGAAACTGAAGTCCTACAGAATTTAACTTATATCACACCACCACTTCAGGATTCAGCTAGCATGGCTGGCATTCTTCATTTTCAGTAAGCTGCAATGGGTTCCAAGTAAAGAAAGAGTTTCTGGGACAAGCTTTCTCCCCCAGAGGTTAAAGCTCTCATGATCCCCAAGAAATGAGTACATTTTATCCCCGGTTTGGTAGAAACCAAGCCTTTTTTTTTTTTTTCCCCTCCCTCCATTTCTTTCAGAGATAAATGCTAATGGTGCTTAAGACTTTCATCTGTTTTCACTTGTATCATTGAGTTGCATGAGGAAATAAATACTTTATTTGCTTAACACAGCCTTGCAGGTCCTGCAGAAACAAGTGATCCAGAAACAGCTAAAGATCACACAAAAACATCTTCCTTACAGCTCTAAGATGCCAGTGTGCTGGCTATCCTCAGCCAAAACACAAGTGTGTGCAATTGCCCCCACAGCAATTCTCACCAAGGCATTTCATAACCCTCAGTGGTCCCTGCAGGTACCCTGGGCCATGCTCCACTAGGCAACTGACGAGATGGGGCTGTTCGCTGACCCTGAATCACTCTAACCGCACTTATTTATTTTTATATTACATATATTTACATATGTATAATATGTTATTTATCTAACCCTGCATATCACCATTTCCAAAGGAAAATTCTTTAGACTCATCTGAGAGCCTTGCTGAAACCAGGGCAGTTCCATTTTCCATCAGCAAGTTCTCATTCAAGCCAACTGACTTCAGGGTTTCATACAAGTAAATTGGCTCTTCAGCTGGGGTCAAGAAAGCCTTTCTGCTGAGCAACCCCAAGAGACTACTACCAGTCCTGAAATGCACTTTTAATTGCATTGAGAGAAAACAACTATTCGCCAAAACTGCAGAGCAAAACTACTGAAGAACATTAGCAAAACTAATCCACAGCATACAGCACTGCAAAAATTATATACTCTGTCTTGAATTAAGCTCAGACTTGCTACAGGTTTGCATTCTTAGGGGCAAACCCCCGCACAGTAAGTTTATTTGAAAATAGCATTAGCAACGCTTTTAAGAGAGAACAAAGAATTGTTCAAATGAGTCATAATATCTTGCTTTACATGTTAGCACCATGGCTTCATAAACCAGAAAGGCAGGTTTGTACTAGCTAAAGAAAATGACAGCCAGAACCATCAGGAGAGATTTTGATTGTATTTCTTTAATGAAAAAGAAATTACTCTTTTAAAAATACTGCGGTGCTACATCTTAATATATTCCCATCACTGCATTTTTAGTCATCAGAAATTCTTATTTTCCACACTGCTCATTGCTTTTAACCCCTGCAATTTTTTTTCTGGTTTGATATTTTTTATTGTACACAGCAAGGAAAGCCAAATCAGATCCACAATTGAAGTCAACAAGGAATTTAAACACAAATAAGAAACACAGCCATGTCAGCCGCTGTGGGATGTTAGTCCCCATCTCAAGGGGAAGCTTGTATAGGGAGCGAGACATCAATTTATTAAAAGCAAGCTAAAACACAGCATTGTCCCTTTTAGTCAGTGATCGTGTAATTTTTCTCTCTGTTCTTCCTTAGTTGCTTTTTCCAGATTCTGTCTCTTACAACCTAATAGATGCTAAAGGAAGATGCCTCTACTTCATGAGCCTCTACTTAAAAACACAGGACTTAACGCTTTGGTTCAACAGAACCGCTGTCTTTTCATGTACCTGACTTTTTTCCCCTCGCACTGTTAACAGGGAATGTCACCAGAACATGGGAAGTCAAGGAGGAAGCTACGGGGGATGACACAACTGTGCTATGAGAGTGAGCAGCACATACCTCAAGCCTCAGATTTGCCTGTCAGGTGTATGTCAGGGGCTGCACGGAGAGTGAGCCCTTGAGCTGGACACATGCCTGATCCACCCTCCACCTGCTACACGGCAGCCAGTGCCCATGCTGTAAACGGGAAGAGCTCCAACATGTTGGAGCTGTGAGACCTGTTGGAGCGCAGAAAGTCCTGAAAATGGGGGCAGTCACCTTTCTACTGCTTGTGCACAGGGAAAGGGCAGCTCTGGGCATGTCCATCCCAACAACTGCACATGCACCAACTAGGCCTACAGCATCTGAGTGCTCAGACTGACAACACCAGGCAGTACCATTTTCTCAGGGCTTTCAGAGACTGAATTGCAGGATTTTGTCCTGAGCATTACTAGGCACAGATAATAATTTTGTACAAAATGGTCTGCACGGAGTGTGACACTGCACAGAGTCACACAACTAAGGGCAAGGACGCCCATCGGTTCCTCCCACCCCTGGTTGACCTGTAACAAAACAAGTACCTCCTAAGAGCACTTTCTCCCTCATGCAGTTCTTCCACAGATCCTCCCCTGTCCACATCTCAAGTTGAGAAAAGATCAAATACCACCACAGGTTTTCAACCTCCTTCTAGCTGTAAGAGTAGCATGGCTCAGGGATCTAACACCCACGTTCCTGAAGGTCTTCACCACCCAGAGTAAGCACCTCTCTTCCCCCCAAGGCGAAAAAAACAGCCTGGCCTCAATTTGCCCAGCACATGTTCAAACAGAGATCTTTAAATTAACAATGTTTAGTATTTACCAATATTCAACTGCACAAATAGCTTGACCTTAATTTGCAGAATGCATGTCCAAACAGAGAGGAATTAAAATTAATGTAATTTTATATGTGCAGAATTCCCCACACAATTGCGTAACAGAAGTAAATACTTTCAGAACTGAGGATTTAACATAGGCAAATGAAATACCACAGTCTGCCCTAAGTACACATCATACAAACATATGCATCAAGTTGTGCAAATTCATCTCTTCCCTTCTTTCAGTGACAGGTCAACCTGTTTTCAATTCCTCTTTCTTTTCCCATCACAAAGAATTCTTTGCACATTTGCAAGCACATGCACAAATTTCTCCACTTCTGTTTCTGAGAACTCTACACTGCAGCTGCTCTACTTGCTAGAATGGTATCCAAGGCACTGATTTTTCAAGTGACATACATGAAGTCATACACTGATATGTTGTTTTGCTTTTACTAACATGAGTGACACTAACTCATTCTGATTAGGAAACATTGTTCTAAAAGCATGTCTGAAAGTGCATCTGATTCGTCTGCTTTTGTAATTACTGTACCTGCCCAAATTTGTAAGTAGCTTTCAAAATCTGTTTTGGGAGTAATTCCTTAACAGGGTAAAATCCTAATGACTGGGATCTTCAAGCACTTAAACTTCCTCTCTTGTAACTGGTAGCTAGACTGCACTTTGAGGCTTAGTCACAGATAGATTTAAACTGATATTGATTCTTAGACACTCTTAAAAAAATTACTGAAATATTTGTGTTATAGGAAACTACATTAGCTCAGTGTGCTTCTGAGTAGATAAGGTTCTCACTTAGCATATAAAGCAAATATATATTCCTTACCATCTTTATCGTGAACGCTAAGAAGTGTCTTGTTAAGTGCACACAAGCTCTATAATTTTGTTTTGATTACTCTTGCACTCAGTAGATAAACCCAAAAGCTGCCAAAGGATGCAGTATGTAAGTATTGTGAAAACTACTCAAAATTACATACTTTACTGTCAGCCCCGCAACAATACTCTATAAAGATGAGTGACTACATTGACTTGCTATAGCACTGCAATCTATAGATGTGCACACACACACAATATAATGAAAAATGTCTGAAGCAGAAGTCAAAGTCTGATGAAAATAACTCAGATACTAGATGACATTAAAGCAAGTACATAATTAAAGAATGGTAGATTACAGAAACGTAATGAATAGTTAATAATGCATTAGCATTGATCCTTCATCAGTCATAAAAATATCTCATAAAGTGACCACAATTACTTCATGTGGAAGTAATCACATCATATCTATTTTACTAAAAATTATTCATTGAACTACACACTAACATTAGGCAGCTTGCTAGCATCTAGATTTATCGTGATAGCTGAGTTATGCTACCTATAGCAAAGCATTTCAGCTTTTCACAGAAAACAGATAGGCTGAACAGAGTAATATCAACAGTCACTTCTGTGATATCCATATACTTTAGGCATTTCCTGCAGAAAAGAACATAATCATAATGAAATTCAAAAACAAAGGACACAACCACACATCTTGAAAGATTATGAGGTTGACTATCACTGCTTTTCTGCTCCTCACAAAACCCCTTCTCAAGTCAGAAGAAGTCATAGCATTTGATCTGGCATGTCCTCTTGATAGGTAGGGCTTATGCCATGATAGATGCTAAAGGAACATAAGCACCTGGCAAAGCAAGTCATGAGAATTTATAATGCAAACACTTTTAATGCATCCTCACACATTCAGTTTAAATTATTACCAACGAATATGGAAGACATATTCCTTTGAGCCTACCAGGGACTGGGCAGCTCCAAGACAGGAAGCCATTTTATTTCAAAAGCTGAGAATTACTCTTGTGGTAGGGCAGACACCTAGCAAGAGATGCTCCTGCATCGCCTGGCCCATGCTTGGGCTCTCTTGCAACTAGCAGCTGATGCCCAGTAGGTCCAAAATCCATTATTTTGGGTTATTTGCCTCTAACTCTACCCCTTACTTCTTATGTTTGACTTGTACGTCATTCTTGATGATGATTTGCTCCACCAATATACCTGCAAGTTAAAAATTTGTAAATAAAGACATACTTTCAGCTTTAGTTCTGGCATTTTTTGTTCCATTCCACCCTTGGAAACAATCTTGAGATCTGCGACTATGTGTACAAAGGAGGTCTCCATTGTAACATTCCTACTTTCTCTTGTGTTCACCAACCTAAAAATATTTTGAATCAAGTGCTATATACATTTTGAGGGACATAAAGTTCATTATACACTGCAGTTTTAGAACACAACAACTTAACAGTTTCAGTAAGCTATGTATTTCAACAAACAAAGTGCAAGACTCAAGCCAGAAGTTTAGTAAGGAGCTAAATACTGAAAACTTTTCTAAGACTAAAGACTAAAAAACTAAGACTAAGAAAATAGTCTTAAAGAGGAGAGACATTTTGCCATTTTTTTCCAAGGCTTTTCTGCTGCTTTAGCTGTTCAGCAAGGTATTATGATAGTTAGAACATTCCTGTCAGAGTGAAGTTGGCTCCAAGTGGTTTGTGGTTTGACTTGTTTTTAGGAGGATGTTTTCAAGAGCAAGGAGAGAAAAATATGACCTAGGAATAGATTAGGGGAGATGTGACCTAGGAATAGATTAGGGGAGATCTGGTCAATTCTCTTTTGGGGAGTTAATAATAGAATGAGTAACTGTACTGTTAACCACAGACCATACCTGCAAAAGCTTGTTTGTGCAGAGCAACATTGACTGACCAAAGAACAAACCACCTTCTAACATTTCTTCCTCTCTCTGTATCCTCATGACTCATTCTCAGTCCTGGTGATGCTGTTAATTTTCTTATTGTCCCTCCCTGCCACGTGACTTACAAATGTGAATGGTCTCCACTTCTGATTCTCAAAAAAAAAAAAAAAAAAAAAAAAAAAAAAAAAAAAAAAACTTCTGCTACTGCCTGACTTTATCTAGGCAATCCCACATTTTATTTCCAACTGCTTCTAGTCTCCGCTTTTGTGTAAGTCTTTTCAGAGCTCTCAAAAGCTCTGCATGGAGTCAGCAACTTGAAAATTGATTTGGAAATTATCATCTCAGATTCTTCTCTAGACAATCCTTCCCCCGCCTTTTGTTCAGGAGTGAAGGACAGGATGGAATTTCTCAGAGGTCTCTTCAAGCAGATTCATGATTTAGAAGCCTCAGTCAAGATTAGTTTAAACAACAGCTCTTTAATATTTCTGACCTTTTTTTTCTTCATAATCAAAGGTTTTGTTTATAACTTGATTCAATTAACTGAACTGCCACATTATCATTCAGTCAAGAGATCCTTCAAGAATTTCAAGAGAAAAGGTTACCCGAAAAACAGCGGAAGCCTTCTTCAACGAGATCTAAAATACATGGAAGGGACAAAGATAGAATTCATTTTCTTGACGAGACAGAGGGGCCTTTTCTTTCTAGCTCTGACAAGGGTGACTCAGTGAAAGGGGAGGGCAAGGGAAAGCACAGTCTTCTCTATTAAATAAGTCTTATGAAAGACTTTTTTATTTGTGGCTCTTCTGCCTCTTGCCCTCTGCAAGCCACACACTGTGGTGATGTCAAGCTGACTCTTCCCAAGTGGGCTCTGCCAAGTCACTGTTGAAGTCACCTCAGGCTCAAACAGACGTGGCTTCCATATTCATTGGGAATAACTGAGAGCAAATGTGTGAGATGGCATTCGAAAATGCATTATAAATTCACACGTACTTGTCTTTAGCCTCACAAAGGATTGGTGATGTATTTCTTAACATCTATAACCAGAAAAGATAGAAGCCTCAAACCAGAGAAGACAAAAATGTATCTTCATTTGCTGCTGCCATACAAGCTACTCAAGCTATTTCCTTCCACTGTTAATTGTAAACTGGGTGGTCAATGGAGTCCACATTGCAATTCAGTGCAGCTCTATCACACTGCTTATTTTTCCTTTAAGATTCAACTAACTGTACTTGTACATATTTTCATTAAAATATACCTTTTTTAAAAAGAACTGCTACATGATGATCTGCCACATCCTCAAAACACCCTTCCTAAGAGTTTATGATATAAATTTTAAATAATGAAAATTATATTTCTAATTTGATTCATTTCAACTTCTCATTTTATGACTGTTGCAAGAAAATTACTTATTCCTGCAGTATTAATAGAAGGCAAAATATCATACCTATTATTCTAAAAAATAATATACTTTCTCTGTAGAGCGTTGATAATTCAATTGCCACAATGCTTCATATTAAATCTAATCAAATTGTACTGAAAACTTCAATTTTCATTAAAATTGTTTGCAATATCTATCTGGAAATTTGTTTGAGAAATTAAAGAATAAAATTTTAAAACAGCATTTTTAACAGGCATTCCTCATATAAATAAAAGTATATACACTGGAATTATTTTTGTTCTGAAAGTAATTTTCTATATATGCTTAGCAGCACACCCAAGCACAATGAACCAATCAATGTGTTTGCATCAGGACAAGAACAAGTTATCTATTAGCACACTGTAATGACTGCTAATGGCGAAACTCTATACGCCTTTATTTTATCCTTCCCTTCTAGAGTTTCTAGCCGTCCTGGGGAGTTACTATCTAGTGCCATGTATCGCATCAGGTCATATTACCATTTTACTGCTGCTGGGCTGTGTTCAACTTCAGCGCTCTTTACTGAAGGGGAAAAAAACAGATCCACAGAAAAGTAGGGCCTCTGACAGCCTCCTGACAGCAGAGAGGAATGAAAAGCTGCATCATATCCATCACAGCTCCCGGCCATCTGACCAGTGCTGCCTGCCCTTCCCCTGCCGCTCTCACAGCAGGAATGTCTCCTGCCGTCAATCAGCTCTCGAATCACTGCAAATGATGCGAGTTCAGCACCGCGCACTCACAGAAACCAAGAGCAGAGTCAGGATTTTTTCAGAGAATAGTATCCCTGACTAGGAACAAACATACAAAACAAGAATTAAAGTCAAATAATGACATACGGATTGAGAAAACAAGCAGTTAAAGCAGAATGCAGAGCACTAGGCCAGCCCTATAAATAAATATAGGTACTATGATAATACCAATAACAACACTTTCCCTTCATTGACCTCAGCATGAGGGATGGCCACCACAAGCAAAGGAGACTACATATGCACTGTATATACTTAGAGGTCTTCCGCTAGGGTTTCTCTAAAACTGTATGTATAACCTATTGTGAAAGAATTGCAAACTCAATGAAAATAAAATCATCAAAAATTTTTAATAAATGTTTCAAATATGAGATGTGAAGAGATTTTTTTTAACATTAAGTAAAAAAGAAACAAACAAACCCTGCTATTCCATGACAATGTTTTTCTTTGATAAAGAACCTATAAAAAGCCAAACATCCCAAATACAGAAGCCGGCTTTTTTTTTTTTTTTTCCTCCAAATAAATATTGCACAAACATATTAAAGAAAGAAAAATAAAATAAAACCCTACAAACCTTCTTCAACAGTTCTCCATGAAGGAGTAGATGACAACAAGACTATGCACAAGTGCTGCACTAGCAAAGTCACTTCACTCCCAGCTGTCACTCTACAGCATAAAAATCTATATAAAGAGCAGGATGAGGTGCTTTGAATATTGCAGAACTAAAACCTTTCTATGCAATCACACAAAGCTAAGTACAAAGTACGAATCACACACAAGTACAGAGCTAAAGAATATGTCTATTCATTAACAGTAGCTTCTGTTCATAGATAGGCAAGCAGTTAATCGATAAATACTCGCAACAGTCTAAGTCCTATGATTCTAGTGAAAAATGCATCATACCAGCATCTTCAGTATCAGACCTAGGAGATTAATTAATAAATGCCTCAGGCATTCTATCCTTTGCTAATGGGGATGGCTCTTTGTTGCACTTCATGAATCTGATCACACTTCTCATGCAAGAAGGAAAGGAGGTTTAAATAGAGCTTTTTAAATACAGCCATTAATCAAGTCTATGCACAAATACACTGTGCACTAGAAAAAAAATACCAAAGGCAAAAATATCTGTTTAGATGTGTAAATAATTCAACTATTTTTTTCACTCAGAAGGAATTTTGATAATTAAGAACCTGATCTTATTTAAGTCTATTCAAATTTTATGATTGACTTTGAGGCAAAGGATTTTAGACTGACGCTAGAAACAAGATTTCTACTCATGCTTTTTATTACCAAAGAAGCCAAGCCTTCAAACCAAAATATGTGTGAGGGTAATAATTGCTCCCAGGAGAGCCACTGGAGTCATAACCTCAATCACTTTTGATTGGACTGCAGCAAGAAACAATTCCCAACTCCCCCTGAGTAATTTAAAAGAATTATAACTGAAAAATAAAACAAGAAAAAATGAAACTGAAAACTGACTGTAAAAACTGCCAATTCATTCACAAGTTTGCAGGTAAGCCAGCAGTATTTAACAATCAGAAATCTCCATCTTGGTACCATCAATTCTGCTGCAGTGTACAGATCACCAGCAAAACCTCAGCTAAAGAGTGATTTATTTTAAAGTACTAGAAATGCCCAGTATACTTCTTTCACTGTAGGCAAATCACAACATGTACTGTGCACTAGACTAATAAATTCCAAATAGCAAATTACAGATAACACTTTTGTTTAGCTTGAAATGGGTTTAGTTCCATCTTTTTTTGGAAGCCAAAATGATTACTCATTCATTTCTGATCTGTGTTGAAAATGGTAACATGAGATTTTTGGCAACACTGCTTTTGCTTACATTAAATATAGCCTACTATGTGAATTAGAGTTGATCGCATACTCACTGAAAACTCAAAGGCAAAAACCGCTTCAATTTAGAGAGGAAAGTTTCACAGGCTGTAGTTTTGACCTGACCAGCTCATGATAAAATAATATTGTTTAACAGCAGTAAAACTAGCAGAGCTGAATAAAGCAGTAGCCTCCTGCATTTTAATTAGGAAATAGCATTTTTACATGTCACTTCTTGTATCTTGGCAAATGAGATGTGCCTAGGTAGAGCTCCCCAAAGTGTTACTATGAAGTCAGGTAGACTGATGCTTCCTGATGCTTCAGAGAGAGATTGTCACTGGGTATCCTTTCATGTAAAAAAAAAAAAGTTGGTGATTGTGTCTTTTTTTTCTCCCTCTCTCTCTCCTTACTGCTCATTTTTGACATGATGATGTAAACCCTTACTGACAAAACTTGTCTGTTGGCAGTAACGGCATCAGCATTGTCACCCAAAACAAAAACTTGAAAATGTATGTATTTATTTATAATGTATACCTTAAATTTAAATAATTTAAAAGTAAATGTAGCTGTTTAATTTTTTGTAGTTGTTGGTGGTTTTTTTTTTTTCTTTCTTTCTTTTACAGCAGCCTCCAGAATACTGACTCATTCCACCTACAGTTAGGTCCATCTAACATAGCTAATAGGAGGGCAGACAGATTTCAAACAGCATTTTCCCACTGGAAGATGGGATTTTACTTGAACCAAAATCTCTCAGTGCAGGAAGGTTTCTGTAACATTTTCCACCCAAAGAATCTAAGCCAACATTTTATTTCACAGTGGACATACGTTAGTCCCACATCAGTGCAGACCACAGCAAAAAGCACCGCAGCATCATTTGTACCAGGCCCTCCTCCCAAGCCCGAGGATTCTTCCCATGCTGTATGTACCACAAGGGCTCGGCCACAGGAAAGGGCTGAGGCACTTATTCACTTGCCTTGCAAACACTTATGGATTTTGTGCAATACAAAATAAATGTATTCAAAGACAGCCTCACTCAATATGGCAGTTTAAACGAATCTAATGGCTGCTCACACAGATGCCTAAGGTGCTACTCAACCTCTTCCCTCTGCTGCGAAATTACGGGCTCCAGCCTCGTCAGCAGCTCCTGCCCACTGAGCTGCTCACTGAGCATAGGCGAATCCAGCTGCATCGAGAGAAAACCAGGCTAGCAAACACCTCCAAGTTTAACTATTCAAATAAACCCCATGCATTCTGGCTTACCAGAGTCTGGTTGCTGTGTCAGGCATTCATTAGCAATATTAGGCAGACACTTACATAACAGCAACACAATATAATGACAACTGAAAGTGGTTTCGGTATTGATTAAAGCAAGCGAACAAAAGTAACAAGTCTCCCAGATCATGTAAATTACACTGAAATAGCGACCAGATATCTCAAGAATGGTTTAAGGCTCTGAGATACTCAGTATATCTAGTTAGAGAAAGCAGAGAAATTTTAACAGAAAGTTGACCAACTATGTTACTAAAACTCAGAGTTACATCTGTGTGGTAAAACTATCTTGAGTATGGGATTAAAAAAAATACTATGCAAGTGTCATGCATCTCATGGCGCTATGAGAAAGGAGGAAGCCAAGGGAAGTGGCTTGGATACTTCTGAAAACAGCTCAGACTACCCTCAAGGCCGGGGGCTCCCACTCAACATCCCACAAGAAGCAGGAATTTCTCTCTTCTATATTCAGTACTGCACTGAGATACACTGAAAGCCCAGTATCTTCCCAACATCTTCCCTCTATCCCAGCCTTCCAAAATACTAGTGATGAGGACAAGGATTGCAGAACTCAGAATACAATAAATACAATACTACAATACAAAAAATAACCCACTGATGGAAACATTATCAAAGATGAGTTAGGCCAACTACCAGAATATGTAAAGTAAACAAGACAGAATTTGAAGGTTTGCCTTGTCAACTCTGTTCTCAGTGAAGAGTCCAGCTTCTCCACACCTAAGTTTCACACTTTCTTACATTCTTGCTATTCATATTTATGCACTTCACAGTTGCCTGGAGATTTTTATACACTCCTCTGTTGCCTGTCACTCCCTACAATAAAAGCAGAAGGGTCTCTTGGGAACACGGTGAAGAAAGGCTGCACTGACAGCGCACTTTGAAGAGACTATCAAAGCCAGCAATAGGCTGCTGACATTCGCTCAATAAAAAGAATTGAAGGATTTGGAGATGTCACATTTTGGCACAGAACCAGCATAATATGATAATTAAGTGCAGACAATGTGAAGCAAAGAAAATAAGAGGCGTCACCTTCACTCAGCCCTTTCTCTGCTAGCACACCAAAGGGGTTAAACCCCCTATATTCTATAGGCTACAATTTTTTAGGTTTTTGCATAAGTTGTACAAACTCAAGTTGCACTTTCCCCTCCTACTCACAGGCTTAGTAAAATTGTGGAATCTACTGAGCTATGGCAGCAGGAAAAGAAAGGTAATTCAGACTTCCAATATTTAGATTTAACATTTAGAAAGGACAGCAATAATTTTACTTCCTCACTTCAGCATCTCCCTGGAAAGGAGAGCTTCCAACCCTTCAATGCTTACGAACAAAGCAGCCACATTAAAGGTCCATCCAGGCCACTGTACTCAGTAACCAAAGTATGATACGCATTCTGCTGAATTCAGACTTGTTGTTTTGCCATTTTTTTTGTTGCAAATGTGAAGCAGTCCTGTCTTGCTGAGCCAAGCAAACTGCCCTGCTAACTTCTTCCAAATTGCAATAGGCAAAAATAATAGTAGAAGTTTCAGCTTAGGGGCTGATCATCTCTAAGACCCAACTATAAAATTTACAATGGTTTCTGGAGTGGAAAGGAACAATTTCTCACCACTGTACTCCTGTGTATTACAATTTGACACAGGCCCTCTCCATTTTTTTTTTTGCTTCAGGTTATCTTTACAATATTAAATCTTGGTCTAAAATTATGAGAGTCAGCAAAAACAGGAATATTGCATATTCTAAGTAAAATACGCCTAATACTAAAAGTAAGAAGGCAAAAGGATGTTAATATTCAAAGATAATAAACTAGTTCTATGCTTGCACTGACTTTCTTTAGATCGTGTGTATTTTTAGTATAATTAAAAGTTGCTCATATCTCCATTTTCCCCTCAATATGTCAGGAAGAATCAAAACTTTTCATTCTTCATTTTCAGATTTTCAAGCACAATCGCTGGTGTCTCCTGTAATAAAGTATGAGCCAACCAACATGGCAAAATGCTTATTTGTGTACCCACTGGTCCCTTCTTTTCTGGCCTAATTCCAGTTAAGTCAATGGAGTTCTGTCATTCACTCTTTTGGAGTGAATTCACCCTTTTGCTTCTGGACACCTAAATTTAAGCAGACAAGATTTGCTAAACTAAGTACTAATATAAAATATTAGTAATTTGGACTGGACATCCAAGGTTTTTTGCTTGTCTGGAAGAAATAGATACTTTAAAAATAACAGGCAGAATAGACTGCCATCGGAAATACGAAGAGGACAAACATTCCCTTCCAACTCATTTACAAACATTAATATTTATGTTTCCCTACCTTCATAAACCAGATGCAAGACACCTAAGACAGGGTGCAATCGACCTACCATATTCCCAGATTTATCACTCTGGGAGACTCTTAGATTCCTTAAGAGCCAAAAGTACATAACAGATGTCTTGATATTTATCATTTCATAATCTAGACAGAGATAAAAGGATTTTTTTTTGCATATTATATATGAGAGTCATCAGGAAATTTTGTGCCTATTCCCAACTCTGTACTGGCTGTCTGAGTCACTTTGATTCAGCTTTCTCTTCTGTAAAAACAAGTTGCAAATCTCATGAAAATTTAGTGTGGAAAAAAACAGAACAAATTTTGAGGGTAACAATGATTTATGATTAATGCCATACAAATAAAGAGCCCAGCACAGCCCAGCACAAATGGCAAACTGTGTTGACACACTACGTCAAAACCTTTCTCTGCTTAGAGAAGTGATTTTCAGGAATAGTAGACCTCAGTACATCTTACCTGTCTGAACTTTAGTAAAATAACTGGTTTGGTATTACATGAGAAGTTATTAATTAAACTGGACAAAATGTGATACGGTTGAGGAAGTGTAAAACAAAAAACAAAAAACAAAAAAAAACAAAAAAAAACCAAACAAAAAAAAAAAAGAGATAGCTAAAAGAAAAACACGTTTCTTTTTTTAAAGAAACATTCTCAAAATAAGTTCCACTATGACTGAAGGTGGGACAGACCT
Organism: Crypturellus tataupa; assembly: GCA_034781795.1. Lineage (NCBI taxonomy): Eukaryota > Metazoa > Chordata > Aves > Tinamiformes > Tinamidae > Crypturellus > Crypturellus tataupa. The sequence continues at coordinate 705,592 of JAWLRI010000607.1, forward strand.
CACTTCTATCTTTTGCACTTACAGAAGTTCAAGCCATTTAAAATTAACAAGTATAAAAGTACAGACACAACATATCTTTAAGACAGTCTCAATATAAATGAGCTAAAAGTCAACAGGACAAAACTGCATGGCCATTCATTTGTAGACCATTCCTGTTAACAGCTGCAACATCACAAAGCAGAAACAATTTGGACAAGGGAACAAAAGACAAAGAAGTATTAATTAAACTCAGCACAACCAGTTTGCTGCTAAACATCCCAAGTCAGTGATTGACGAAGTCCTCCAAAGCGGCGTCAATGGAGGGGCAATTCCTTGCCCGTTCAGCTTTCTGTGAGGTATTGAGCGCAGAGAGCTCTTAAGCTGTCCTGACAGGCCAATGAGAAAGCAATACGCCCTGCAAGTTCTCCAGTCAAACTAAAGTGTCTTTTACACTACCTTCAAGATAAAACAAATGAATGCATGTAGTCATAAAATCCAAAGTTACACAAAGTTGACTGGTAGGTTTAGAGACAAAAGGAAATTACAGAACAGTTCGCACAAGTCCCATTCAAAAAGAGAAGGAGAGAAACTGAGAGCGAGTCATGCAGAGTACAGAGCGGGCACTGCAGCACTTAAGAGACATGGAGCAGCTAAAGAAATTGGCTTGTCTACACTGCAGATATAAAAGTGCAGGGACTAAGGTGCTACATTTGGGAAGGACAAAGCTAGACCCTTGCCAAAGACAGGCAACAAAAAGAGAAGAAGCAATGATCACAAGCTGCACCAAAGGAGATGCCTTGTGTCCCACTGGAGAGTGCTATGTGCAGGAACAGGCTGCCCAGGGGTTGTGGGGCCTCCAGCCTCTGAGATGTCCAAAGATCAGCTGGGCAAGATCCACAGCAATGTGCTCTGCCTTAGAAGGCAGATGGGCTATGTGACCTCCAGAGGCCCCTTCCAGCCAAAAATATCCTATGATAAAATGTAATAGTCACACATCACACAGCATATAGAAGAGGATAATGCAGAGTCATATTACTTGCATTTGGCTGAAAAGTAAACATGGTCATTAATTTATTAATCAATTTAACTACTAAACAGTAGTTTTGGGTAAGGATGCCTCTGTCCTGGACTTTTGAGTGTGCACTGGGAACAGTGAACTTTAAGAAACTCCCTCCTCTTACAGAAAATACTATAGAAATGTACATAGCTGTTATCACTATATCAACACACAGTAGCCCCCACAACACCAGAAAAGGGTCTGCAATATTACCAACTCCTACTAAAGCCTGTCAGAGAGATTCAGTAAGAGAGATTCAGTTAGGAGTACAGGTAGTATGCTACCTGTAGGCTTTCTGAGACAATACAAGATTGTTTATCAAAATATTATTTAACTTTGAAAATTAATCTGATGGTAAAAATATATAAACTCAAAATATGTATTTGTGATGCCATACGATTCACAGTGCATATAATCATACAGGCAATCTCCAAAATTATGTATGTTTTATGTATAAAAGGAAAGTAGAATTTTACAAAATTCATTCCAAGCTCTTACACAAACAAAATTTAAATTACAGTGGACAATTCTGATGCTAATCAATAAGTCCATTTAAGTTTATATATAATCTATCTTTCAGTGTGTTTACTTCTAAAGTCAATCGCAAAATTAATCTCTGTTTAGCACAATTTCCAGAAATGTTACCTCAAAGTGGTTTCTAAAGAGAAAAGTTTGGAAGGTCTGGGCCAGCAATACTTGTCGTAAGTTCTCTTAAATAATTATTAACAAAAGTCTCTTAGTTCAAGCAGCTTACTCTCAATAAATTACTGTGCTGTTAGCAGGTCCGTTCTCAAACAATAATACTGGCATCACAATGACCCACAAAGAAGTCATTTTAAGCACAATATGATCTGACAGCTTGGCATTAATTGTAATATAGATGACTGACTTTGCAATTCTTGCATTTATTTTTCTATTTCATGCCTTTATTCTACCAATTTAGCTACAGATACTAATATGGTCTGTTACTGTTTAAAGAAAAAACCTGTTTGGACAGATTAAATAGAGCTAGCTATAATCGCTTCTATTTTAATAGAATAATGCTTTGATTTTTCACTGGGAAAGGCAATGGAACAGTGAATTTGCTTGCACTCTATAGCTTGTTTAAGGCAAGAAAATCAGTCCCAACAGAAACTGCAAATCAGTCTCTCACTCCTCAGTAATTATTGCTCACAAACCTGCAAGAACAAAAGAGCTATACCACTATATACATCAGGTATGTCAGAACTTAGCACTGATCTGTAGCTGTGAAAGGCATAATTTCTGTCAATCATGCTACAGAGCCAAATTCACTATGTTTTCTAAACACTACCCTTAATAATGAAAAATATCTCACAAGTGATTTCTGCTAACAAATAAGACAGTTTTTGTACTATACTTTTACGGTTCAAACATCTCACTGCCAAATTTGATTATATATAAATTTGTTTTCTTTATTCCTGTTTGGAAAAGAGAAGAAAAACTCTGAAGAAAGAGAAAAAAAAAAAAAAAAAAAAAAAAGCAGTAGACCAAATAATAAGAAACCTTCTGTGAAGGTATTTCTTTCTTTCTTTCCAATTTTTCTTGTTCTATGGAAATAAACCAGAGCAATCTCCAAAACTCAGGCAGATAATATAGGATCTTCATACTTTAAAGGCCCTCAAAATAAACTTCATCAGTAATTTTTTTTTAAAGCCTGAATTTGTTAAAAGTTGGTTGTTCTAAAGATAGGATAAATTTCTTATTTGCCACAAACAAGTGTAAACACTGGGCTATATAGCTCCACAACTGTGCATGTTTTAACATTCAACAATTGTACAACATTCACAAAGAAAGTTCTTCCAAGCCAGTGTTCCCCTCAAAACTTTGCCTTTACACACTTTTCAGGATAGGCTTCTACTACTCATTCATTTAATATTTTATTTAAAAAATAATAAAAAAAAAGCCCTTCTCCCAAGCTTATACAATTCACAACCCCAAAAACATCACATTGATTTCTAAGGGTGAAATGCTCCTGCTTTCACGACCTCTGCTAAGGAAGACCCTGTTGCCTAACTGCCATCTTTGGTTACACCTCTACACTGGTTTAAATACAAACAATGAATTAGCTTGTAAGACACACTTATGTTAATAATGCACAAGAAGAGGTATCTATCTCACTGCTTCTCCACTCTCTTATCCTTATATTAGGTAGAAAGTAAATGAACTCAATTTGTGCCTAAGTCTGTGATAATGCAGCCTTGGGCACCATTTTGGAAAGAAATACTGAGATAACTGGGATCCCACACAGCCATACCAGCAAATCTTGATTTAAAACTGTGGGGTTAGGCTTTAGTCCAATTCCTCTATAAAACATGAGAACTAAATCAGGTTTCAATCTACAAATTATTTTGCGAATGAAAAGGCTGTCTGTTACACCATTTCATGGTGTAACAAGCACAGGCTCTGGACCTGACCATGAGGAACACATTTTAAACACAGTAACTTAGTTCCAAATGTCTCAAGTGATCCAACTTAAGAATACAAAAAAATGGCAGTAACAGAGATGATTAATATTGTTGGCTCCTTCACCTGTATAACACACACAACTACTCAGATTTAAGTGTAGCCAACCAGTCTGTCAGCAGCTCTGCCAGAGAAAGGCACGGAGATGCTCACCCACGGGATGCCAGGATGTCAGCATCCCAGCAGGGGTTTGTTACACATGAGAAAAAAAGTAATTCTCATGATTAGCATGTGAAGTTTGACAGGTATGATTTAAGCCAATGCTTGTATCATCCATCCAGAACAATGTGAAAACAAATGCTACACTTAGTGTGTATGATTTGTATGCATTTCAGTTGGAAATCATCAACTTCATAAACAAAAACAGAAACACTAAGCAAAACTGAGATCAGTTTGATACCTAATTTTCTAGCCGTATCTACTTTATCAATTCCTCTGTATCAGGAAGAAGCTGCAACAGTAGATCAAAATGAGCAGACAACTGAACCGGCTGCTTGTGGTCCCGTGACAAGTATCACTGGAAAATAACTGGAAAAACACATGCATCTGTGGAAGTAGCTAGTGAAGTAGATACAGAAGATCCTCTGTATAGGCTATCGTGATATATCTACTCCTAATAATGTAAAAAAAAAAAAAAAAAAGACAAATAATTGCATATGGAAGAGCTAAACGTATAAGAGATAAACTGTAGAGAGGAGGAAAGTTAAAAGTAGAGAAGAGTAAAGAGACAGTATGAAGTCCTCTTCATAAAGCAGACATATAAACTTGCTTCATGGTGCTGGCAGATAACTTTGAGGGCACCTCACAACATGCTGAATATAATAATAACAATTCACCACCTTCGACTCTTCAGTGCTTTAGCACTCTTTTGTTGATCACATTCCAAAATAAACCATTATTATCATCGTGAACTACTCGTTCTGTTCTAAAAGTCCACCGACTAGAGTTCACAATAAGAAAATTATAAAGTTTTTCTCATTACAAGATATGTTGTTTTTTCTTTTCCTTTTTTTTTCCCATTAAGAATAGTATCATAATCTGCCAGTACTCAAAAACATAATCTATTTTGCAAATCTGCAATTCTATGAACACATTGACAATTAAAATGACTAAAAAGGTGTCAAAAACCTATTCCTTCAGCACCTACGGACAGGTGATTTTATTTGAAAATTCATAAAAAGCAACAAAATAAAATGAAAGATCATAGAAACACGAGAATAAAAAGCTCTTATCCTTAGCTAGTTTATTTTCAAATAACCTCCAAGTAAGAGGGCTGCTTCCGTGCTTCTGTATTTCTGGAGAAATCTGTGTAGTTCTTGCATTCATACTTCAAAAACTTGGTTCAAAATGAGGTTAAGAAAACTTGTCATTCAGAAAGAGACTTGAAATATTCAGTCTATCAAAAAGTAAATGAAAGAGGTGACTCAGTGACGGCATGAAGGCATGAAGCCTGAAGACAAGGAGGATATTTGATAGATGGTTTCTTAACAAAAAAGGACAGATTAAGGTCAAACAGGAGAAAGATAATAGAAAAAATATATAAATCAAAAAGAAGAAAACAGTGAAGCATGTGGAACGACATGACAAGTGATATGATGGATTTGTTCATAGGAAATCTCTAATGGTCATCACTGTCTATCTATCTTCAGTGTGCAGAAATCACTGAAGGGCTACTGCATATATTTAGATTACTACAGTCAAAATGTGTTTGAGTTACTCCTGCTAACAAGATGTCACGCCAGAAATGAAGTTTCCTTTTTGTTTATTGATCTTAGTTTCAGTAAAGGAACTCTAGACTATATGAATATGCTCTAAACTCATATATTCCCAAATCTGGATACCTTACTCACTTGCTTCACTTCATCTTTCCAATTTCTGCACAAAACTACTAGCTGCATGAACAGACTACAGTACTGTCAACAGTAAATCTCATGACTTCTTGTTCTGCTGATGAATGTCAACTATGTTGACCTGCAAATCATTATTTAGCTTGAGAGTATATCTTAGAGTACATTTCTAATTCATGGATATCATGCTTGATGTATATGAAGACAGACCACTTATACCATGGACTGTGTATTATTCCCTTTCACTTCTTTCTTATCATGTCCCAAAAGTTACCATGGGCACAAGGTCGTACTCCTTTACGGTCCCCCACATGCCTGTGCTCCTTTTCCATCAAATTTTCTCCAGCATCTCTATTGCAATCTCCACCCATTACACCCTTCTGAGGCAGCCATCCTACCCTCCATTATACTCCACCTGATGCCCACTCCAGCTTCTAAATCTTTACATTAAGCCTTATTTGCTCATGTTGAGGGAAGATATGGGGACTGAATGAACTTATGTAGTACGCAGGAGGACTCAAAAGTGGAGGAAGATGGAGGAAGGGGAGCAGTAAGTAATGGATGCATACGATACTTTCTGACTAATGTATTACTTGCCAAAGCACACATCAATGGTTCCATTTCTTCTAGATTAAGTCTCATTTCATTTATGCAATCGTGGTCATCCTACAGCACTGCACTCTCTTAAAGGCCCCTTCCTGGGGCCTTGCTGTGGAAGCAAGAGGGCTCATCAGTTTTTAAAGACTCCGCAATTCTTCTGTGTACGAATCCAGAAAGACTAGTGTCCACTATCAAGAACGTAAAAGAACAATGTATATACCATTAGGGGAATGAGGGATGCAATACTAACACCTAGGACTTTTGTGAGATCATTTCTGCCTGCTTGTAAGGGGTGAAAGGGCATGACTTGCTGGCTGGGGAATCACACTTCCCTTGCATTAAAGCATTGCTTATACGGCTGTCTCAGCAAAGCTCATGATGCTGAGATTTTCTCACCGCATCAGGCAGCCGTTAGAGAAGCTTCTGGAAGTCTTCTACTGAGAAAGTTCAGGATAACTTTTACATATAAACCACAGTGTGTGAGGTATTTCAAGCCTACACTACTTAATTTCATACAAACAATATGGTTGATTACTCAGTAAATCGACTAGATCACTCCATCCTCTCCTATCCCCTCACTTAGCTATCCAAAATCATTCGGTATTTTCTACAGACTTTATTCCTTCACTGGTCCTCAGCATTAATTCACAAAAAAATCCGTTTTTGCAGTATTGCTGCATTCAAATGCTGATGGATAAAAGGTCTACTATGCTTTCAAATGAGCAGGAAATATGTAGTAGAGCTGATAAATAACTTTTTTATTCCATTACAAATGCTATGCTAGAAGACATCCTGAGGTTCTAGGTTTCATCTGACAAAAGATATAATAATTGAAGCAACATGACAGTAGCTCAAGAGAAGAATAATTTCGTTTCAGGCATAAAAGTGTATACCTGAAGAAAAGAATGCATTTTAATGCATTCTGTCTGGGGAAAAATAAAAAAAGATGACTGACAGTTTTAAGTACTTACATTTTTAGGGACAAGCTGTTTCATCGCATCTGGTTCTTTAGCTTTATGGAAACTGTATGAGCTAGCAAGACTGAGCTTAAAGATGGGTAAATTTATACAATGATTGCTCCAAAGCTGCAGCTGCATTCAAATTAGCCCTTAAGCAGGAGCAAAATCCTTTCTCTTCACAGTGATTCTTTTTCCTCACCAATTTGAGGCAACTTGACAGAAGGAAAAAAAGAAAAAAACACTTGTAGTTGCCTTTTTTTTTTTTAAGGAGGAAAAAATATGACTTCTTAGAATCACAGAATTATAGAATCATTATCATTGGAAAAGACATTCAAGATCATTGAGTCCAACCATAAACCCTTCAACACCCTGTCTGCTAAACCATGTCCCTAAGGGCCTCATCTACACAGGCATAATAGCCAAAAGTGATCTCTTAGCAAATCTTCTCAGACTTTAGCTTCTCTGTTAGGTTTCTGCATCTCCCTCACATTTATCTGTCTACATAATACCAAACCCTACAAACTCCACATTCACAGTTATCTTTATAAACCAGATAAAAAGTACTCTGAGCTTTCAAACTGTAACACTTTTACTTTAAAATGCAAGACATTCACAGATGCTAAAAAACAACTCTTCAGTTCTTTTTCCTCACAAAGACAGAAAAGTTCAAGACTGAGCAATTAACAGTACACGGCAAAAGAGCACTATGGAGGAAAAAAAAAAAAAAAGGAAAGAAAAGAAAGGACCATTGCAGGTGACTAAACGCTCCACCTTAGAAGAAAGGGAAGGTTAGCAGCAAAAGTTTTTCTTTTTTGGGATCTCTGTGGCTGAACAGATGGAAAAAAATGACATTACAAAATTTGTCTCCTCTCTTGTTCATATGCCAGATGTCAGAGACCAAAAGATCTCAAGCTGTGTTTAGAGCAGCCTTACACTAGCTGTCTTGATAAGGACCATAATACACAGCAGCTGAGGTCTATTTTCTGATTCAGCCTTAAATATAGGTAAGAACTAGAAGGATGAGCCTTCCTGGAGGATAAGAAGTTATGATCAGGTAGGAGAAAGGCACAGAGACGCATTAAAGGAGAACAGACAAGAGCAGAAAGTAACGGAGAAAAACAACGTACTCCTCCTTTCTGCACACTGCAAAGATGACATTACTTCCCTTGGCTTCCCTTGGCACTTCCCCAAGGTCACCTTGGTCAAGGAAGCTTCCCTTGGGCCTACCTTAGCCTAACAGAACTGGGCACACGGGGCAGCAAAAAAGGCTGGTTTTGGGCAGCAGCACATAAACTTTGCACATCAAATAAGCCCAATCTTCCTACTCTAACACTGCATTTTCATGCCCTGGAAGCACTGATCCTGTAGAACCATAATCTGCTCACAGACAACACGGTGAGAAAGGTGGCAAACAGAACACGCAAGCAACAAAGCTGATGAAAGGAGAGAGCCCACACGCTCACAAGAGCCAATTTAAACAAAATAAGGGAAAGGGTCAGAAGGGAAGAAAGAGGGTGGGGAGCACAAATAGAGACCAGACAGCAACAAAAGCACACTGTGCGAGACCAAGATGAGAGAAGCCTGTCAGGCACCAGCTTATTGTGCAATTTCTTATCTGTAACTTCTGGAGAAATGCTTTAGAAGAGCACCTTTCCCCTCCATGCATGAGTCTCATTACGGAACACTCCCATTCTGGTTAAGCACAAGGCACAGGGCCTCAACTGGCTGTGTACCTCCATCGTTCTAGTACAAGAACGACCAGACAAAAATGCCCAGCCTCTCCAGGCCCTGCCCTCCACACTGTCCGCCGGGGAAGGATGAACTGGTTTAGTCACAGCTAACAGGACAGAGCAGTTGGTTACAACTAGAAACAAAAAGGCTCTCGGGAAGTTTCTATTTTCCCTAGCAGTGGATCAAGGAAAAGTGTTACCTGACCTGCTAGAAAGTTGCTAACATGTGGGTAATTGCAAGTACGACCTACAAAATTATTTAAAGCAGGCACAGATGTGCTGTTGAGATTTGTTGCTTATTCACCTTTAAAACTGTACAAGGCCATGTTCGTCAGAAACATACCCAGCTTTATCAGGCCATGACTGGCACCCTACAGTCACATCAAGACAGATTATTTCCATAGAGATGCCCTACAAAACCCAGTCAAGATCCAGGAACAGTAACGCTGCTGCTTTCGTCACAACCCCCTAGATTATATGAATTCCAGACAATAGCTAGAAAGCCATTTTTCAACATAATACTAACCTAACCTTCAAGATTATTCACATAACATTCAAAGACTTCCCAGTGTGGTCCATTTCTGCTTCCAAGACACACCTGCACATAAATAGTGAAGCCCAAATCCTGCATGTGGTCTACTGAAGCGACCACTGTAACCACTGCTCAAGTGGACTTTGCCCACAAGGAGGTTTCAGGCTCCCCACTACTATGACCGTTCTGCCACCAGGGCAAGCAGTTCGAGCTCCACTGACCTGACTGCCCGGCACCTTATTTTCCTTGTCATGGACAGCCAGAGCAGGAAACGCACCAGAAGTTTAGCACTGCACTACTGGAGTCAGCTGTAATATCCAAGGCCAGAAATGAAAAGGGATTCCTGACATTTTATAAGCAATCAGTAGCTAAAGAGAGGGAGAGGGAGAGGGAGAGGGAGAGGGAGA
>JAWLRI010000607.1:715648-736049 GCA_034781795.1 Crypturellus tataupa
AGTGAGAGGGAGAGGGAGAGGGAGAGGGAGAGGGAGACTGGAGAAGCAGATAAAAAAAATATCCTGCTAAACCGTGGAGAAGATCTACTATGGGCCATTTATAAACTTCCTAGCTAACAAGTTTAATGCACAGTCAGTGGAAATCTACAGAGCTATGTAAAATATCTTCTGAAAGTTACACCTGAAAGCAGGCTGTTTTCTGATACTGGAAAATGCAAAAAAAAAAAATCCACCATTTTTAGGATTTTATGGCTGAACGTGTGACTTCAACAGTGACCTAACACTGCATTAAATCTTGTCTTTTCATTTTAATCATGTTTTTTCCTGATAAATTAAGTTTATTGACAAAGATTATTAATTCACAAAGCAATCTTTATAGTATGCATATTTGTACAATTGCACTTAAACTGGAAGATCTCAATTAATGTTTTGAAATTTCTTCCTTCTACTCTAGTTCACATAGGAAAACACTTGCATAAAAGGAATACAGCTTTTCGGACTTCTCTTAAGAAAATTCACAGCCAGGTTTTTCCAGGCTTTTTCAACAACGGAGGAACTGGCCACAGTTTGACCCCTCAACCTTTTGAAATCAGCAGAAAGATTTCCACTAAATAAATTAAAAAAAAAGAAAAAAAAAAGAAAAAAGAAAAATCTCTGACCTAGTTCACTGACTATACAATGAAATCAATGCAGACATGCTCAAGCACAACCATGATTTGATAACTCTTTTTGGTAATCACTCTGCCAAGTGCCACAACTATCTAGGAAGCATGTATTTTCAGATAAAATTTAAGGTCTTCAGAATTATAACATTTTCATAAGCAACCAAATCTCCCATGTTGCCCTATCGTCAACAAATCCACATTATGAAAAGCACTTTTTTCTCTACTAGAGATTCAAAACCTTTTCCAAACTTTTCAACATGTCATGCAAGCTACAGCTTGCACCAATCTCATGGAAAAGAGTCTGACCTTTCCACTACTATAAGATGTGCACGCGTGTGTGCGTGCGTACATTCACACACTCCTTTATATACAAAGAGATCCACTTCAGTTTACCAAGAATGGCTACCATTAGCACATTTGACTTGGGAGTAATCTCACCAAGAACTAGTGATGGACTTTTAGTCTGCTCATTCCTCAGAATGTAAAATGAAAAATAATGATCTGACATAACTGAACTGATGACATTAAGCCTAAGCTTAATTATAAACTGCCAACATATTATTATAACTCCATGGTAAATTATGAAGACACACAATTTTTCAGCTGCCCAATGAGCAAGCTACTGAACTTGTCAGATCAAAGGAAACAGCATTAAAAAAAAAAAAAAAAAACAAGGGCACAGAATTCTACAATTTTATGCATGACTATAAATATTTCAGCCTATTTTGTATGAAAGAGGACTCCTTTTATAAATGGAGGGGACATCCGCTTTACAATTTATTCCCTAAATACAGCCCAGTCAATCATAGAGCTTGAATATAATGCCACTTAAAACAATTCTTTCACTTTACCAAAAACACATTAGCATAATTTCTCCATCTGACATTATACTATTAATTCATAGCAATTTTGCTATTGAAAATCAAAATTTCAGATAAGACTATGAAATATTTTTGTGGACAAGACAGTATAAAATTGAGATATCATGAAAACTCATGCAAATTCTGACTATTCCTCTTTTCTTCTAGAGATTATAGATTTTTTCCATAGATCTTTTCCCCATATTCTCCCTGCATTACAAGGAAGTACAGGATGTTTAAGTACACAATGTTATTTTTATTCAATTTCAGAGTAATATTTTCAGTAAGTACTTAGTAAAACCTAACTAGTCACAGAACTTTTCAGTTAATTTGCACAGAATACATCCAGATGTTCAAAAATTCAGAAAACTAATTCTCATAATTAATACTTAAGCAAATCTTCAGATTTCCGGTTGCATTGTTTAAAAAACAAAAACCAAAAACAAAAAACAGGAAGATAGAGATATAGCTTACTTAAATCAGCTCAGGATTTGTAAATTAGATAGATGAACTTTTCTTATACTCACTAATTAATCTGCTAAACAGTAAAATGAACAGTTCTTGCTGCTCACAGGCTTTTGCACCACTAAGTTTGATTAAAAGACCAAGGTTAATACAGAAAAAGAAGTTTTCTTCCACTTCTGAACTGCTTTTATAGCAAAATTATATTACACAATGTAAAGACAAATGTTCGGGTAAGCCTTTTGAGAAGGCTGCAAAAAAACACCCACAACAGTATTTAAAAAAAAAAAAAAGAAAGAAAAAAAAAACTCTCTTAGAACTGGTACAATGCATTGGAGCATGCCTTTACTTTTGTACACTCTTGTAGTTTCTTAACTCCTGACACATTGCAAGTCTAGTTGCATTAACTGTTCCATCAACAAAGACACAAGTCAGTACAGGTCTAGGTATGATCCCATGATGTTTAATAAACACATAAAGCGGGACAGTAACACCAGAAATAGTACTGGTGATAGACCATATCATCAGTGGAACTGACCCACTTTGTTTTTGTTAAGGACGAATAGCTCTGGAAAGCACAAATCAGGCAAGAAATCAATTCCTACGCCTCAGTGCAAACATTTGCACTAATGACTCCCAAAACAAAAACAATTAGAAAAAAGCAGAGGAGAAGGAGTGGATTTAACAGAATTTATGGAAGAATTCTGATCCAAACAAAGGAGCAAATAAACAGTTAACAGATGAGTGAAGTCTGACCCGAAAAAAATTAATATTGCATTCTGTAATTATGCATGAATTTTGCTATTAATATTTGCTTAGTTAAGTGAAACAGAGCATGATAAAAAAATTCTTTCCTGCAAGATGAACAATAAAGCCATCCTTTTAAAATAACTAGAGCAAGACAACTTTTCTTTGGAAAATAGCTATTACTGCTTGTCTGCAAGTAACATTTTGCAAACGTTTCATATTTGCAGCTTTACTCACAAGCTAAAATGATGTTTAAAAAAGTGTTTTATCTAGACTGGGTTCCTGATAAAACACACAGACTTCAGTGTGGAGTGCCTTTACTGCCTCCCTTTAAAATCAGGTAGCTTCATATTGCAGTGTTCAAACTTTTCATCAGGGTCTATGTGAGAGTATTTGAAGGAGCTGCGAGCAGGTGGTCTACCCTTTTCTGCTTCCCAAGCAGCTTGAAATGGAAACCCTCAGCAAGTTTCCAGGCGGGGATTCCCTGCTTTGGGCAGCCCTGTCAGGCTCCCTGCAGAGCCTCTGCAGCGGGGAGAGGCAGCGGCAGGGATGAGCCCCATTGGGAGTCACAGCCAACTACAGAAAATTAGAGTAGTCCTCGGGCTACCCTAGGCAGGGCTGGGCCACGTCAGGAGGGAAGAAATGCAGAGCTATAATTAGGATGGAGTTCAAGGAATTCTCTCTTAATCAAATACATTTTTCCTCTTAATTCAGTCCAGTGTTAATAGTTTTTACAAAGGTATTTGTCATGTACCTACTCCCCATCTCTGCAGCCACACATTTAAATATTAGCATGTCTAGGCAGGAAGAAGTATGAATGGAAGGACACATTACCTTTACCATGTAGTTTGTATTTCATTTTCTCCTCACATAAAAGAAGGGGCCAGATCAAAAGAAATCCACTGGAATTGCAGTGCTGAGAATGAAAGTGCTCCTCCTCCTGCCCAGGGCATTCGCTGGGCAGGGAACACAGAACACCCTGTCCCTAAATTCCAGCACCTCAGTCCAGCAAGAGCCAAGCCTGAAGCAAACACAAACTGTTATTCCGAAGTTCTATGGACCTGAAACAACTCCAGCAACATCTGAAACCGGCCTGGATCAAAAATACACTGGTTCAACATCTCTTTTTTCCCCTCCTTTTGCACTTTTGCTTCTGGGGTAGCAGCTGGCAAGACAGGTTGTTAGTACCACAGATTCAGTCTAATATGCTGCCATAAGAACAAGATGACTACACAGGCACGGGAGGCCTTATCAAATGTGAAAGATGAAACCTGCCCATTACACACACTCAGCTCCTTCAAAGCCTCAGCCCAAGGAGCAAGCAGCTTGCCCATGGGAGAGATGACTAGAAGATCTTTCTAAAACCCTAAAAAGTTTCATCTTTTTAGGGAGAGGAGGGAGAAATCATACAAACTGTAAGAAATAGGAAAAGATGGTGGATGCTAGAGTGTTGTGGAGGTATCAAAGAATAGATGCACAAAACCAGACCAACAAACTTCAAGATCAAGACTTCAGAGAAGAACAAATCTGTCTGGTGGTGGGCATTTTATTTAATCTTTTTTAAGGGAAGAGAGACCAGCAAGTTGGCACAGCTGCTGCTGAAATTTGTTTGCACATTTTTTTCTTTGCTTCTATTTTGGGGAGATTTTTTTCTTTAGTCAATCCTTGCTCTTTGAGGTAAAATAAAACACCAGACTTTTGCCTGAACACATTTCCAGTCTTCAAGATTCTTGCAGAACTTCTAGCAAAGAATTGTAAGAGAACTTATATCTGGTGAATGGACTTCTCTCTGACAAGATCGATTTTAATCAAAATATGAAGTAGTTTTTTCTCACTGCTCACATCACTAACCCTTTCTACACTTTCTACCTTACAGAAGGAATAAATTTACAGAGACTTCCAAAATACAATCCCTAACACAACAAACAGCAACAGATTCATCAGATAATCCTCAAGTCCCCAAATTTGGAGTCAAAATACTGAAACAAAACAGAATACAAAGGAAATAATGTCCCACATTCTACAGTGCAGGGACTTGATGTACAGATTCCCCAAGGTGAGAGAGGAGGACTAGTGGAAGCAGAAACTGCCCACTGCTCATGTACATACCATCTCAACGCTTTGGCCAGCAGACCAAACTTAGTAGTTTTCAGCCTCTGCATCAACTTCAGCAGAAGACTCTTTCATATCGCATCTGAATTTCTGCTGGATCTCAGCCTGGCTCAATTGCCTGGGAATGCAAGCAAATAGCTCCAGGTACAGCCAACACGAAGCACAGAGATAATGACAGACATTCGAAGAGTTTGTTGCGGTTTGGAACAGCGGAGGGAGAAGCTGCCAAAGCTTTGGCAGAGTTACAGGGCTAGGGCCTGCCTACCACAGATCTCACAGAAGAACACAGCAGAACAATAATCCTCAGAGGCAGCAGTTTTGCTTCTCAAATAAGAGTTAAATATATTATCACCAGTGGATTTGCTGCACATATTGAAAAAGTGTATCTAAGCACAACCTTCTACCTACAGTCAAAATTGCTGTTCCAAGTTTTGGTTTTGCATCACTGACAGTGATGGGTAGACACTGTCCTCTACTTGCTGCAAGGCCTCTCTCCCTCTCGCTCTACTCCAGTCCTCTTACCAGGCTAGGAGAAAACAGGCTGACCAAGGAAGAGAAGGAAACACTAGGCAGATTGTTTAGAGGAACTTAGGCCTTTTGTTTCATGATGAGGCAACAAAAAAGAAGTACAAAAGGAAGGACTAGCCAAGTGAGACAAAGAGGATTTTTGAAGTAGGGTTCAAAAAGCAGAAAAGGAACAGCTAAGGCCAAAGCAATGCCGTCCTGATATTTTGTCTAGGTACGTGAATCTCTGAGATAGTGGTTGAAGGCATCTGAATGCAACCTGCTGCCCGTAAAGGCACACGCCCCCTCATCGTGGGTGCCAACCCACTGCTCTGGGTAGCTGCCCAAGTCAATGGTGTCCACCATTTCCTAGCATAAACTGTCTTCTAATGTCCAAAGCACTCTGTGCACAGACACAGCAAATTTAGGAAAAAGTGAAGTAGAATAAATGAACACAAACGTGATTCCTGCTTAGATAGTGTGCAAAGCTGACTACCATAGACGAGCTTCATTATAAATTGACTACACAACTACATGGTCAAGTTCTACCTCTTATGTTTGACAAAGGCAACTGTAGCCACTGAGAAACTGATTCTAGCTTCAAGAAGAAAAAAAAAAAAAAAAGCCATTAAAAAAAAAATCACAAAGCTTTCTTTAATTCTGAACTTCCTCATAGAAATATGCAGGCTTACTGGTTTTAAGAGTCAGCAGGGTTCATGTTTTTCAGTTTCTCTCTGCAACCATGACAACAGAAAGTACAAATTATTTTCAAAGGAATATTTTGCATTGGAGAAAACAACATAAAATTCATAATCAGAATCATGGTCTGAAATGGCAGATTTTAAGCCTTCTGCAGGACTCAATAGCTCTAAAGAAGTACCTATGCAAGGTGAACTACAGCTAGAGCACCCTGTGCAGGCTCTTAGCCAGCTGCAAATTAAAAGTAATGCAACTAACTTAATCCTCTCACTGCAGTCTAAACTGAATTGAATGATCACATTTTTGATATTCCTATACACAGTTAGCTACCACCGCTGACACATGATATGTTATAAACTTGTAAGAGTCCAAACCTTTAAGTAGAAACTTTCAAGAATCAGTACAGCCCACAAGAGTCGCACACAAATAAACAACTGAGATGCTGCAGTCCCACTAAAGACGTCAAGAATAACAGTACTGCTTAGAGGCATCCACAGCAGCTGCTCTTGAAAACTATTAAATCCGTATTTAATTACCTACATTAAAAAAAAAAAAAACAAACACAGCTTCAACAGCATAAAATCACCACCCTTTTGTTTCTAGAATAATAAAACATCAAGTCGACTGCTAAGACTCTGCTTTACCATTTCAGTTTTAGTTTATGGGTCTAGCTCATGCACCAGGCACCACAAAGGTAACCTGAAGTAAATAATACCGGTTTACTGATACTTTCTAGCTGGCAAATCAGGCTTTGAAAAAGATTTTACAAATATCTCTGTGCCTAAGGATGGGTGCCAAGCAGGAGCTCTAAAACAAATGCTTTAGATATACTCTTCCACACTTAAATACTTTTGGAAATAAGTATCATGTCTCTCTCCTACATGAACAGTTCTGATCCTGGTTATGAGGAGGTGACACAATGTAATCCTTTTTGATATCAAAAGGCAGTTTCCTCCCCACCAAGATCGAACCCTTCCAATCTCTTCTTTTTCATTTTCACATGCCCGATTTGTTGCAGTTTAAGCTTTTTTTTTTTTTTTTTTTTTGTCTTTTTTTTCCCTTTGATATACTATGGCTTGAATGACCTTCGACGTAATTTTCAAGGAAAATATTACTTTCTTATAGCAGAAGATGTGTGCTGACTAAAGCTTAATTGTTGCTTCTGCTTGGTTTAATTGAGCAGCACAAAGATTCCCATGTAACTTGAGGATATAATTCCCATATCACAAATACAATAACAAATTATAACAAATAATAACAACAAATGTTTTCAAGCAGATCCAGTATTCTACCAAGCAGACTAAGACATTTTTGAACACACACACAAAAAATCATGTTTCTCTAGGGTTCAAAACTAGTCTGTTATTTCACCAAAATATTTTTTCCTGCTATATGAATGTATCTAAGCTACTGATTGTATTTGTTTCAAGTTACTTTAGGCTTGTACAGCATATTCCTTTTCACAAACAAAACGAACCTATAATAACAAGAGGATGATTACAGTGGTGTAATAAACCAGACTGTAGTGAGTTGTACTTTTATTCTTGAAAGCACTTCCAGTTAGTGAGAAGGAGGATTTTTGCATGTAGATGAAATCTTGAGGTTTTGAAAGGAAATGTGCTTGACAGGTTGTGGGCTCTGTGTTTGCAAAAGGTCAGCACTTACTGTGGAATTACCTGCTGGGCCTTTGGCAGACAAACCATCGTCGCACCTTGGTGTCGGAGGTGTTCGAAGTTGTCGGGTTTGGCTAAAAACAAGGAGGGCACCTTGTGCGTCCTGCTCCTGGCACATGCACAGGGCTGCCAAGCGGCTGGCAGCGCCCTGTCACCCTCCCCACCGAGGGATGGGTTAAGCTACGTGAGGGGAAAAAGTGCCATCTCTATAAACTGCTTCCACACTCTTCTATCTTTACAAATGTCTTGATATAAAAAAAACACACCCATAAACAAAGCTGCGATATCCACACAGGAACTGGAGTCAGATCCCTCCAAAGCTACCTGTCACTTTTACTAGGAATTTGGGGTAGATGCCTGGTGCGATCTACTCGCAGCAGAATTCTGCTGTAAATCTTATTATCAAAAGAGCAGCCCTAGACAAATCAGCTATTCAGCTATGCAGAAACAATATTGCCCGAAATGATGACTCGTCTCCCACATCCTAACCTGCTCCCCTCCCACATTTGTCAATTCATTCACTTGTGTACTGCTTCAGCTCCTGCCTGACAACTCTCTGGGGCAGGGCCTGCTTTTGTGCTGGCTGTTTGGGAAATACTTTGATGTTTTATCGGTGTGCTCAAGTGCTTTCTCGACTAAAACAATCATTGTTATAAACTTACAAATACCAAAAACGTCAATGAAAATCTGAGTACTAACTTTGTACAACAGGAAACAGCTGTACAGTTGAAAACTAACCTCCATTTATATATATATATATATATCCATTACAGTTATGAATAAGGAAGTATAAACAACTAAAGCCAAAGGTATTGTTTAATTAAATGTTCAGCCCCTTCTTTGAGATTAAAAAATGGTCAGCGCTGAAGACAGAGAGAATACAAGACTTCCTTTGTGCATACTTTACACAACCACTACTGAAATTTCCTTTAAACTGTTCTTCTGGTTCCTCCTCTCCCCACTCCATTTCAGGCTTAAACAGAAGAGCTAAAAAGAATCCTGTTTTTCCCTGCATTATGAATTTTTTTCTTTTTGCAAACCTGTACTGAATACAAAAAGCCTATCGGGCAGATCAGATTTCCTGTTCCCTGTAACTGCTCCTAATAATGTTCTAAACTGACTCCAAAAGGCAAGCGTGTTTGTATGCACCATGAACTTACAGAGCTGATACCTGCTTTTAAAGTGGTTCTGAAAGGCACTTTACCCTCTGCTACCTCCTGTAATTTACTGCTTGAATATGTTCTTTTCTTTTGCCCTTCCATATGTTCAGCAACCTACGCTCAAAATTCAATTATATTGCTTTTCTACAGTTCAACTGGATTTTCTTATCCCACATTCCTTCTGCATGCAACAAAAGGAGTATGAATCAGAGCAAGTCTGAGAAACAACATAATAGGCAGCAGAGATTTATGTAGGAAAAAATGTCTATTAATGTGAGGAATCAAATCCTCTGCTGGAAAAAGCAGAAGAAATTGCACTAAAGTTAACACAATTATATCAAACCACTAATAGATTGAATACAAATAGGTACAAAAAAATAGTCACCTCCATCTGGTGTGACGATGGATATAAGACACCCCTACATAAGTTCAGAAGACAAGAGAATGCAATTAGGAACACCTGCTTGTACTTTTGTTACTTTTCAGTGCGTGCTTAAGCTTCAATGCAGTAGGCATGTAAAAGTGGCTGTTTCAAAGTACTGGCAAGAGAAGGCATGCCATAGGTTTAAATAAAACAGAAGGAAATTTCATGTAGACTTCTGATTTTTGAGCTTCATTGTATGCCTTATTTGTTTATAAAAAGTTCTAGATTAAGATTCTTGGAAAGAGGTTTCTGTATGTGTAACAGAGGTATGACAGACCCAGCAGCAGCAGCATTACTTCTTTATGCTCCTTCCACAAAGCTTCAACCATGGCCTACACAGCACACAGGGACAAAAGAGATGAGAAGAGCATAAAAAGTCATGGCCTCAAAATACAGGTTATGTAACTATAATGAAAAGTATACTATTCTCAGTTAACCTTTAGGGAATATAATGCAGTTTGCTTAAGTTTTCTCCATCCCCTCCCTGCTGCCAAAAAAAAAAAAAAAAAAAAGAAATCAAGTCCTTCTCTCAACAGAAAAGAAGATCAAATGAGAAGCATGTTCTCCCAGGCAACTTCTGTCTTCTTCTGGAGTTTCTGTGTGCTAAATTAAAAATTTTGGAAGAGTTACAAAAGCAAGAACAGGACAGATCTATGCAAAGACAAACTTGTAACAAAAGATAGTACATTCTGTAAAACCTTCCTCCTTTTGACATTTTACAGATTCCCTTCCCAACATCTTTCTTGCACTAACAACACTCCTATTTCTATACACGTACACAAAAACAAAACCAAACTTGTTATTTTTGTGACCAAACTGAACTGACTTTTGTTCATCTACTGCAAAGCAGCAGGGGTCATAAACACAGTTAGTCTTGCCCCCATCCAAAGATTTCAGGACACAACACATAAGGCTTGCTTCTTCTATTGCTTTTATTTTTTTCCATCAAAGAGAGGAAAAGGAAAAAACAGTCTTAGGGTCACTGAATAAAGTCAAGAAAGTAACATCTCTCATGTTCAAAGCAGCCAGACTCAAAACCTGAACTCTGATGAAAGGCCAAGGTTGACAAAGAAAAATTTTAACTTCTTTTATTTAAAAAGTAGTAAGTGTATACATTTCTTTTATGCGAACAACAGCTAACATCTTCAAACAAGATATAACACATTTTATTTTCAGCGTCATCACTTATTAACGGTGCCTGCTTGCAGAAAAATCAGGTCCAATTTGGTTCTTGAAGTTGTTGCCAAAACATGCTAGAACACCTATTGTCTTCTCTGCAATTCCAAGGGGCCTCTCCATTTGAAGCATTCCCAAATCAGGGAAGGTCTTCGTTACCTCACTACTGCTTTCACAAGAAAAAAGCATTATCAAAACACCGTTCTGAAGGAAAGGGATTGCTTTTCCCCAGTACAGCCCAGAGAGCGACTTAAGAAATGAAGGAACGAGAAGGCCAAAAGCATTTTTTCAATAGCAAATCTTGTCCAAACCTACTTGGAGGGTTGGGAGACCAAAGAATAAGGATGCTCTGTTTCTAAGGAAAGCAGTTTGTAGAGATGATTTCAAAGGCACTGTGAATTTGTTGAGTCTTACACCGAACACTATTCAAAATAGTGCAGGGTAAGCTGTACTTCAAAGGGAGATTAAGAGCTTTTGTTTCCAAATACGTTACCATAGCTTTGGAGCTTGCTATGCTACCGGTGAACAAAGTGTGTATGGAAAGCGAATTCAAGTATTCAATCTACCTAAATGAAAAGACACATGTTTTGGAACATCTAGGGTTCCAAAACCCCTGATGAGGGTCTTTTGGTGAAAGAAGTAGGGCAAAGAATATGGCTGAAGAATTTGACATCAGATCAAAGCAGAAGTAAAATACTTAACCTTCTGAACTTATGTTCAACTGTTATTAAAATAACACCTTTAAGCCAACTCCCTCCTCCCCTCCCCAAAGCAGGCAATGCAAATTAAACCTAAAAAGCTGAGGGCAAGTCAGGACATTCAAACACCTCTTCAAAAGGGTTCCTACAGGGTCCTGCGACTTCCTTCCCTTCCTCCTCAGAAGGGACAGGCAATAGCAGAAAAGCTTTTTGCAAGTGTAACCATGCCTCAGTTTGGATCTCTGGGTTGGACTGGATGGTCTCTAGAGGTCCCTTCCAACCTTAGCCATTCTGTGATTCTGTGTGTCCTAACACTCTGAAGTGTCCTAATTTTTTCCAAAAGAAGATTCAGAAGCAGCTTTCAGGACCATTTCCTTCAAGGGCCAAAGATAAATAAGCTTAGCTTCAGTTGCTCAAGCCAGTCTTCAGTGCTATCTAGCCACCCACGCACCTTCAAAGCACTCCAACACACATTACCCACACCTCGATGTCATGCTATGAAAATCAGTATGACGACGGTGCAAGACTTTGTTTGTTTTTTCTCCCTCTCCTTAATATGAACGAACAAAGCAACCTCACACACAAGGTTGTCTCTCATCACCACCAAGCTGGCTTCAAGGGAGCCGCAGAGGAGAAGCTCTGGAATGCACGCTGCACGGCCAGCCCGGGATGCTGCTCTCCCTCATACTGTCTGCCCAGTTAGGACAGACAGGGCCACTTAGAAACACCAGAAAAAAAAACCAAAGATTATTTGGGTTCTTCAGC
Organism: Crypturellus tataupa; assembly: GCA_034781795.1. NCBI lineage: Eukaryota > Metazoa > Chordata > Aves > Tinamiformes > Tinamidae > Crypturellus > Crypturellus tataupa. Next base: position 727,594 of record JAWLRI010000607.1, read on the forward strand.
ATGAGCAAAACCTGAAAAAAAATAGCAGCTACAGCTTTCCACTCCTATGCTTAATATACTTGATTCTAAAAGACCAGTGATAGATGTTGATAACTCTGAGAAGGAGTAACATCCTACTTTGTAAACACCAGTAATCTTCCATAGTGCAGATAAATATATGGGACTGTAAAACACAGAATAATTAGAGGTGAGGTGAGGCCCAGTGAGGTTGTCTTCTGGCTCTGGGGGCAGCCAACACCAGCAAGTTTTGAGGATTGTTCAAAAAGACACAGATGTCCAAAAGCCTCTCTTTATATTATGCTTCATAATAACAATTAGAGATTATCTTATTTCAGAAAGGGTATCAACCATATGTTTCAAGTTTCTTTATTCACATCAAGTGTTCTTCCTCTTCCTTTAATCCTGAGCAGTGGGCTTCATCAGTTTCCTACGGTAATCACACAGGGCATTAAAAAAAAAAAAAAAACACACGTATACGCGTGTGCGTATATATTATATATATTTAAATACATATATATATAAATTCCTTTTAAATCCCATTATAGTTTTTCATTCACACAATAGAAAGGGCTTTTTTGCAAATTTTTTACATCATGAGACTGAGAATCTAAATAAATTTGTGAAAAACATTTATGAATAGGATTAATAATCAATGAGGCCTATAACATTCTTATGGCATTAATATCTAGTTAGTGTTATTAATATTTCTGTTACACTACAAATAAAATATTCTGATCTCAGAACGGTATAAATGAGAAGTTACGTGTTTGCGGAAAAACCAAAGCCAGTGGCTTCTGTTTGGATCATCTTTCTTCTGCCTAATCCTGTGAAACACTGAACTTTCTTCAGTTCCACAAAGTGTTAAAGCATACGCTTACATACAAATGTGCTTACATTTATTAACAGTCATGCCAAATTCTACCACAAATTACATGGGGAAACTACCATTTTTCTGCCTTCCAAATACCTTTCATGCAACTGAGATATAAAAGATCCTCCTTTCCATTACTAAAGGACATTTAGTTTCACATAGCCAAAGAAGTTATTCCTAAGTGCATCCAGTACTCATTTTCTAGGAACACAGTAAAGATAGTCCATTCATTATCAAACCGGCTCGCTCAGCCACACAAATATTTTACGCACCTACATGAAAGTTAAAGAACAAAAGCCTAGAGAAAGACAGATTTTCTCCTTGCCCAACTTAGAGAAACATTTTCCTTTTCCAAAGGAGGTAAATATAGACAAATAAGTAAACACATGAACGACACAAAATACGTTTTCCCTCTACATTAGTAAGTATCCATGACTACAAAATATTTATTAAATATTTTAATTGTAAACTGAAGCAGTAGTTGGGTTTCTCAGACTTTCCTAGATTTTCCTTATTAAAAATATCTAATAAAAATTTCCCTCGGGATGGACTATTTGTCAATTATGTACATTTTCTTCATGTTATAGATAAACTTTAATTCTTACTGGATGTAACTGGGACAATAAGAAAGAACAAGCTCTTTGAAAGTAATCATTACGAAACTCTGAGATCTTAAAAAAAATAAAAAAAAAAGTCATGCTGTTTAATGACACACAGTTCAATGAAGATATTCACGAACAATGATCCAGAAAAGCTTATACAGGCATTTTAAATGTTAGTCATTATTTTCCAAGATATTCTGAACCATCAGGTCAAAGAAACTTCTAAGGTCTCTTGCTTCCACCTCTGAAAAGGAAAATTTTTCACAAAAGGTTTCTCTGCCTGTCATCACAGCATTTCCTTTCTTCTCATTGATATTCCAAACTATTTCTCTCTGATCTCTCAACTCTATGACAATTCTTCTCTGTCTTTCAAATGGAGAATGCAGATCTGTTTTGCTGATGCAGTTGCTGCTGCCTCTGGTCTCCATACCCCTTAGGACTATTCCGGCCCTTTTTCTTACAGAAAAGAACCTGCCTCCCAAAGAGTTACTGACCACAGTCAATTTGTGTCTAGGAGAGAAGCATTGAAAACACAGGATTTATAGGGATATATAAAACCCTAAGTATGTCAGTTTAAATTTTAGCTTAAAACATACACTTTTGATAATAACAAACAAAGCAACACAGCCTTGTCAGAGATGAAAGAACACGTTCCCCACTTGGCTGAACAGACAAGTTCCCCGTCAAGATTGCAGTGAAACCACAGGAGCAAAACTCGCCCTTTGCAGCACTTCTGCTGGCTTCCCACTTCTGAACAACAGCAGGGAGCGATCTCCAGCATTTCCCTTTGACCTCAGGGTCCACAGGGTTCGATCAGCCCCATCACAGGACACAAAAGAAAATGTGGAAACAAAAGCACAAGTAGTCAGTACTGAAATCGCCGTCTTGATTTTAAATGACGAAATTAAATGGGTAGGATATAAGCACAACATATGATCAAGGAGGACAGTATATAAAATGCATACCTAAAAGATGTATTTAAAAAATGCAGTCTGCCAAATTCTACCAAGATGCTGAAGAATGATTACTCATTGTCAAAAAACAAAAGTGGAACTAATATGTCTGTTCTGCCACTATAGAAGCGAAATTCCCTTAAAAAAATGAAATAAAACAAAATGGACAAGATCTGAGAAAAGAAAATGTATTCTCTCATCTTTCTACAGACATCAGTAATCATGCAGTGTGGTCAATACAGAAGTTCTCATCATACATGTTCAATACTACCTTGTCACACATGTTCAATACTACCTTAGTAACAGAAAACTTCACTGTGAAGCAATGAAAAACTACAGCTTCACAATTAAATTCTCTTTCTGAAGCATCTCCTCAGTTATGCGGTCTCTTGAAGAGTTCTCCTGGCTTCATGTGGTTCCAATTCTTAAGAGATTTTCTTTCTTGAGGGGGAAGGGAAAAGCTGCAATTCTGCAGTTGAATATTATTTTACAAGTAACTTTAATAATCGAAAATAAATTTTAAAAATCAGCTGATGGTATTTAACTCTACTAAATACTTACCTTATCTTTGCTGCTCTAATGGGGGAAAAAGCGTAAGCTTCAAGTTAGAGAAAAATTAAGGAAAGTTTAATAAAAAGGCTACCTAACACAGTTTATTCTTGCCCTGATTATATTAAGATCAATTTTGCCCATTAAAACCATCAAAATAGACCCTCTGACTATATTATTGTTCAAAGCTCAGGTTGACTAAGAGGTAACTACATTTAAAAGTTAATGGATTCATTAATTCAGTTAAGTACGTCTAGGGAAAATAAAGTGTCTCAGTATTCATTTATTATATGGTTATTCCCTGGTGTATGCAAAATTGCTGGTCTCATCTGTAAAGATACTGGTGAAATTAGTAATCTATTTCAAATATATGACAGTAATTTTGAGGAGTAGTAAATTTATAGTAGGGTTTGTGAAACCCTTTGTTTCTTTCATTCTTTTTTAAGAGAATGAAACAGAGAACAGAAATGTGAAGAGGTACAGAATTAAACCTGCACCACACTTTCCTCAGTGCAAAATCAGATTTCATCACCCTACCATTTACCTATTATAAAAAAAATAGAAAGATGTTCTTTATTTTTGCAAGTATGCAAGTGCCATGGAGTGTAACTAGTCTACATCTTTGTTTAAAATTATTTTCATTGTCATTGTTGCAAACAAGCCTTAGTCGCATTTTATCAATGACATCATTATATCAATGACATTAAAGAAGAAAATTGCTTTTACTTACACTGTTCAGTTCCCAGTCACTGTGCAAAAAAATGCACACATAACAGTAGACTAGACTGTAGTTTAGTGAAGAATAGGGGGAAAAGATCTGTAAACTAGACTTAAAAAGTAGTATTTTTAAGCTACTGGTTTAAAAGATTTAAAGACTCTAATCTTGTTTATGTTCCATTTACCTTTTATTAATTACTATTTTCAAAATAATATTCTGAATACCTAAAAGAATTTCTATCTAAAAATTATTAATCTGTACCAAAGTTGGGCAAAGGAAAAGAAATACAGATTTAATATGCTTCAGCTTTAATTATTACAGTTCAGTAATATATATAGTATATAACATAGGGAGGCAAACCACATAGTCTGAAATTGTCATAAAAGAAAAGCAGCTACAATTTATCACTAAAGAGACTTTACGGATTTCTGAAAATATGCCTGCAAATAAAGCATATTTATCACAGAAAGATATTTTGATTTTATTAAAAATTGCAGAATTATACAACAGCAAAATATCACTGTCAGAAAGGATACATTCCGTATTCACTTGTCAAATAACTACCAATTTGACTCCAAATGCTAACTCTCAGTTAAGATCTGTTAACAAAATATGAGATATTCCTTTTTAAAGGAATCTGGCCTATGCATTCATTATGCATTTGCATTAGAGGGAAAAGAGAGAGACAGAGAGACAGAGGGACTATCATTCATACATTGGCTGTTTGGAAACCCTAGAGTTATATCAGATTACTCCAAAAGCACATAATAAATTTAGGCATAGAGTCTACTTTGAAGGCAGGAGGCCTGGGACATTTGGAAGTGCCTCCAAAAAATAATATTCACCACAGAATGAAAAAAAGTTCCTCTTCACAAACTCATTGCAAACAATTCCAGAGAATACACTAAGAGACACTATGTTTACTTATTTCAATACATTATAGTAAATCACATTGTCAAATACTGCAGAAGTTTTTTGTTTCTTACAAAATGCATCATGAAACAATTTTTAAGGTATCTACTCATTTTACTTTTTTAGAGGTTTTTTTTTGGATGGGGGTTGTTTCTTTTAAAAAATATTAAGATGATAAAAGGTGCTTTTAAATTCTTGGATCTCATTTTCTTGAATCCTCAGTAGACTGTCAAGCACAAAAATCAGCCTGCTTACTTGCTAGATAAATGCCACACATGTTCCTTGGAAATTGTACTTAAGTACATTAGATAGAGATTTGGTCTATAAATGTAGCTTCTAATCCATGAAATGTAATTCAATATAGAGGGTCACACAACTTGTATGTCACAAAATCCTCTAACCTCTCAATATACTAAGTGATATACTGTCCAGAATATCACTATTTGATAACACTACTGAATAGTGTTAACTGAACATATATACTGTAAGCAGGATCTTCCAAGAAAAAATAATACAACTATCCTATCCATCACTTCAGTTATTATGCAACCTTATTGTTGGCCAGTTTTCAAATATATGTCAAATTAAATAAGTCTTAAGTGGAATTGAAACAGTGCTGAGAGAAGAATTTCAAGAAACACTTCAAAAGTGCAATTACCAGAAAGCTTAAGTCTTAACTAGTCTGTGCAATAGAGAAGACTGTTTTTAAAGAATATTTATCCGAACAAAGAGATATAAACATAAAACAGTAGTGTTTCAAAATATTTGAACTTCCTCAGGAAAAAGACATCTTCAAGTAATTAAGTAAAAAGGTTGATGGTTTCTGTTTATATATTACAGTTACAGTTCCTACTTATATATTAAATATATTACAGGATTCCATTTTTTTTCTGAAATAAGTAACTGCAAACTAATAAAACTGTCAACTTCTGACAACAAATTTGTGCAACAAAACACCAATTTCCTTCTGCAAGAACAATTACTCCAATTCTTAAAGTAGCTAAAAGAAATAATAATACACAACCCATCTGCAGTTGCATATAGTATCAAAACACTATTGACATGATTTGTGACATGCACAAATATCTACTTAAAGTATCTACCTTAGTATAAAACCTGCCTAAATTATTGTTCAGCTATGTGAAGAGTAGTCAAAACAACAGTCCTGGAAAAATGATTATTTAGCTCCAATTAACAAATTTTTATTCTATCTGGAGTAGAGATCTTGTAACAACTTGCTTCCTAACTGGTTTCCTGAACAGTTTTCTTAGAGCTTACTCCAGCAGGAGGAAAAGATGCCTCAACCTGATATCGCATACCTTGGTTAGACATATTGCCCCAGAACTGGCAAAAAGCCTCTAAAAACAAAGTCTTCTGGACTAAGAACTGCCATTACTTTTTATTTCAAAACATTTACTATCCAAAATACCTCTCTTCATGAACGTATTACAAAGAAACTTTTGGGAAAAAAACAGAGAGAGAGAGATGCAGTGTCCTTTCCTAATTACCTAGCTATTATCAGCCTGCAGCAAACCTAAGACAACCAACTTCCACATTTTCACACAACAGCGCTTTTATCTTAAACCACAAAGACATAAAGGGAGAGCAGCAAGACAGCTCTGATAACAGTAAAAAAAAAAATACAAGAAACAAAAGTCCATTTGAGCAATTACAAAGCAGAGACCAGCACTAAAACCCGCAGAACACGTGTCCCAGGGCAGGCAGGCTGTGCGGCCGCGACGGAGGCCTGGGTACTTTGTTCCTGACTCTGATGCTGACCTCTTTGCACGACCTGGGAAAAGTCACTTGATCTCTCTGCACCTGAGCTTCCCCACCTGGAAGCAGAAAAGAAAACCCTTCCCTTCGCCACAAACTCATTGAAACCTACAGAGAAGGTTCAAGTATTTCTAAACTGCAGTTGAAGACTTAATCTCACTTCTCCTCAGCCTGCTGTGTTAGTCTGAGGTAGTACTTAAAGCCCACCTCTGTAGTACCAAAAGCGCATCAAAAAACGGCAGCTCACAAATGCCATATTTTGCTGCTTGCACTTACTTCAAACACAGTAAGCCAAGACTATAACGCAAGCTAAGCAATGAATTTTAAAAATTAGATATTGGCACAAACACCCATTTCATACCTTTAATTCAGATTCACCAAGTGAAGCAAGTGCTGTCTTCCACCCTTTGAAGTAAACAACAGGACTAAATCCACTACAATCAAGTACGAACACAGACAGTAAATAGCTATTAAGTTGTGGTTTTTATTTCTAGCAGACATGCATCTGCTTGGGGGAAGAGAAGGGAACAAAATCGTCTTTATAACCACTTGAAATCTCTGCTCGTGTAATGGTTCAGAATTTGTAAAACAGATCAAAAACTTAAGTTTATTACATGATGATTCTCCAATGAAATGTGCAAAGACAAAAACCAGACCAGATCCAGGATCTGAAGTTCTGATCTAGATCTTTGATTTAGAATAAAATACATAAAAATTTTTACGACCTTTATCTTGTACAGATAAATCTCACTACTATAAAAACAAACAAGATGAATCTCTTCATTTCAAACATGCATCTGCTAACAAACGTATTAAAAGATTCAGAAAAGGATTATGTGGTGTGGTATTTTTCAAGCTTAAAATGGCAAATGACAGAATATCACTTTTTTTTATTTAAAAGTCTGCAGTTTAAAACGGCTCGAGCCGGGCCCCGGCTGTAAGCGCCGGTCCTGCCCTCCTCCAGCTGTGCTGCGGACAAGGGCAGCGACCCAGCCGAAGGCTAAACCAGCAGAAGGAAAAGCAAAGGCTGCGCTGCAGCGCGGTCTCCAGCGCTCCTCACGCAGCTGAGCAAACACTCGTGTGGGCACAAAGGCGCGGGGGACACAAAGGTGGAAGGAAGCGGGTGGCTCCTCCGAGAGCTTCCGAAGGCTCCCGGAGCTACGGCACTAGGGTGTGGTCTCACACCGTACAGTTTCAATCCCCAAAAACAGGCGGCTGCGGAAAGGGAGGGCCTCCCCTCCCTCACGTCCCCCAGGTGCAACCGCAGCACCAACCCCAAATACGAGCACGGTATTACTGTTCTGTCAAACCCATAACCGGGCTGACCTTTCCAAGTCACCTGCAGGCACTCAGTGGTCACAGTCCACACAAAGAGGAGGAGGTGGGACAGGACCAAAGCTGCAGCACCAAACCACAGGCAGGCCATGGATGTGAAGACAGGGTAAGAAAACATATCCTAACTGATCTAAACTAGACCTTGCCCAACACTGCAAGTGTGCTCTCAAAAAAGTTACACCTTCAGACCCTTTCTTTCCCACGGAGGCACTTATTTTTACTGCACACTGCACAAACACATCACCTTTCGAGGTCTGGTTCTAGAAAGCCTGACTAGACAGGTCTACCTTTGCAGACCATTCTTATACTAGCCCAGCTGCATACTTACAAGCCACACAAGTGTACACACACAAGTAATACATACACCTACATCTGCACCTGCAAAGGTAAGCTCTTCAGAAATTTTCAGGTATCCAGTTATGTTTGAGTTCAGTACCCGCCTAGCAATTTGCTTCCAACTTTGTGAGCCTGTTTACGGACACCTGATCTGGCAAACCCTGGCAATCCTCAAGAGATGAGGAGATGGCAGCGCCACAGGCTAGAGACATTTATTCTGGTCCCGCTCTCCCTCTCTAGACTTTGTTTTTCCCTCGGTTGTTTCACGAGACTTTAGCTGTTCAAGCTGAAACACCACAGCCCGCTGCAGGGCGCACTCCATTCTCCACAAGTCTCCGCTAAGGCAGATGAGCTCTTTCCACGCACAGATTCAGAGGAGCCCCTTCCCCTTCCCCTTCCCCGCG